>CAIGRR010111692.1:0-16262 GCA_903798365.1 Fraxinus sp. 1973-6204 | reverse complement strand
TTTTGGTTTCGGGTTGGGATCGAAACCAACCCAAATCGAACCGCGCCCAGCCCTATTTGCGAGAATTAAAATCGTGATTTTTAATCAAATTCAACAATTAATTCCAATCACATATTTTATAGAATCCATAAATTTTTAATTATGCATTTGATCAATTTTTATCAAAATTTAATTTTAATCACCATAAAAAATGGATTGAATTTATGCCAAAGTTTTGCAACTAAGCTTTATTCGTGAACATTGCCAGCAAATTAGAATGCAGATTCCTTCAAAATTTCAATGAATCAGATGACAAATTTCAATCGTTCAACTTCTTGATTTACCAATCACATCTTTCTACTTTAAAGAGAGGGATAACATGCGAGAACAGAAAACGAGGAGGCGATGCTGTTTACTTAATATTAATTATTTATTCGTCGATTAGACGAAATTGGACTCGAATAAATGGGAATATCCATTACAATGTTTCCTCAAATATTTTAAATTCCTTCATTGTGCCCCAAATTATTGAGCAAGAAATAAAAAATTGATAGGTTGTTGAATTCTATGTTTGACTGTCACCTCTCACCATCCCAACCCAACTGTGACATGATAAACTTGCACCACATTTTTTGTTCTTTTTTTGTTTTTAAAGTTCAAAACCGTTACGCTTGTTACCTACTAAGATGCGCTGAGGTGGTGATATATGCACTCACTCTTTCCTATTTTTTTTTTTTTTTTTTTATAAATTTTCACCGAGTTAAATTTAATTGTGATTATATTTCTTTTTATCAGTTTTTAACTACATATTACAACAATTGATCTAAAATTTGCTAATTTATTTATTTATATATTTTTTATAAAAAACTTTGTCAAACTTGAGCATCTGTTTGGTTTAGTTAAAGATCATATTTTTAAATTTTGATAAATGTTGATAAAATAAATGATTGAAAATTTGATAAAAATTGTGAATACCATAAAACGAGTAATTGAAAATGAATTTTAGTAAACATAAATTTTAGAAAATGAAGGCCTAGCTGAAAACTTTTAAGACGCTAGATTTTTTATTTTCATTTACGTTTCAAAAATAAAAGCTCTTCAATAATTCTAAAGACATTTTCAAAATTCAAAATGGGTTTTCTATATATATTTTTTATTTTTGTAAAAAAATTAGAAATTTTGAGGATGCTCTTGACCAATATTTGAAAACTTGAATTAAGAATTGCACATTACTATAGACTCTTTGTGAATTTTAACTAAAAATTAACTTAATTCTACCTTCAACTAAAATTTTTAAATAATTTAATCTTTAATTATTGTACTACAAGAAAATTAAGAAGCAATTAAATTTGAATTAATGTTAGATATATAGTTTTTAGAAATTTAAATATTGAATTTATAAAAGTAAATCATAATTATTTATACAATGCTCTTACGTTCCATTACGTTTTAATTGAACTAATTGTTTAAGTTTTTTCATATTATTTGTTCCTACATTTTTTTTTTTTTTTAACTTTTATCAATTAGAACATCTAATATTGATGATGATTTATATTCAAATATTCTATTAATGTGCTTTGAAATAGACTAAGCTACATGTCTGACAACACACAACATGGGTAGGTGGGGAAGGTTTTTGACATTATTTTAATCATGTAGGGCCACCCCGTGCGAAATAAATTTTAAATTCCTGTATGAATTTTGTGAGAGGAATTCTGTACTCAAGGAATTATTCTTTGAATAAGGGGACAATATTCTATCATATTTTTATATAATTAACCTTTTTTTTATGAGAGTCAAATAAGTGTTTTTTTTTAAAAAAAATAAATTTGAAATCAAATTTGTTACATGGAGTACTTAAAAAATAAAAAAAAAATGACCTTCCACGTCCAAAAATAGCAATTTTTAATTTTTTTTAATTTTAAAGCGTCATTTCGTCTTGTTTGCGATTGCGTGGGTATAGCTTCCCACCGATTTTGTTTCTGTTTCTCTTAATAAAGAAATTGCATGGACAGATTTTAACATTATCTTTTTACTTACTGAGCTATGGATTTCCAAATTTTATTCTGAAACTCCATTGATCTTCAGTTGCTTCAGCTTTAATGACTCTGATTCAAACTTCAATCCTGTTCCAAAGAATCGAGATCATTTGATGTTTCATTTGTAAAACTCGTATTGATTGTGTTAAACTGCAAGCTGTTGGAGTTCCGCGAGAAGAGATCGAAGGAAAAAAAATTGAGAATTATCGAGAAAGAGGCAAATCATGTTGATTGTTGGTTGATTTTACAATTTTTTGAATTTTGCAGTAATTGTACACGTTTTGTTAGGGCTGGTGAAAAATGCCGCATCGAACGACTTATATTTTTCCGAGACAATTTCCTGACCGAAAACTTGATGAATCTTCGAAGTTCCTCTTGGATCACGAGAAGAAATTGGCAACCAACAATGTAAAGTGCTTGGGCGATGCCCAGGACTCTAACAATATTAGCAATAACAATACTATCCGTCATCGATTCAAGGGCGACATAATTCTCGGAAAGCAGTTGGGTACTTCTGTTAATTGGCTGGCAGAGAAGACAAAGAAAGAGAAATCATCTGATTATGTTAATCTGGCAAAGATTGGATTGGATAATCACGATGATATTGAAGACAAAGCGATTAAGCAATTTTTACGGCCTCCACCAACGCCAAAGGCCGTGCTAGAACCCGCGGTAGATTGCCATAGCCAAGTGCATGTCGGAAAATCAATTATTGGGGAAGATCATTGGCAAGGATTTGACTTTGACGGGCATTTGTCGACCAATGAGTCCAATTCTAGTGCCGAACATCTGGGGAATAATAGAAATTTTGAGAGGCAAGCGTCACTAGAGAGAACTTTGAGTGGAGGGAACACGAGCAATGCGAAGAACTTCTTTTTGGGGACAACTTCTGATGGGAATTCGTCGAGCACTACTGCTGGAATACTGGAGGATTCTACGAAAACAGAGGAAGCGGAGAAGGTGGAAGGAGGGGATAGTGTTGATAAAGAATTGTCAGAGAGATCTAAAGAGAGTTATTACTTGCAGCTCACTCTTGCAAAAAGGCTCACTGAACAAGCAACGCTTGCTAATAAGCTAGTGTTTCTGCCGGAGTTAAGAAATGCTGAGGGTCTTGTCTGTGGATCTTCTGATGCGGAAACTGTCTCCTATCGTTTTTGGGTACTTTCTCTTTCTCAAAACAGTTTGAGCGCAACATTATGTACTATAGACTTTAAATGGTTCACATAAAAGCTTTTCCCGTTTGTTATCTTTGTTGTTTGGTCAAAATTTCAACAAGTGCATTTTCCTTTTCAGGTAAACGGTTTCTTGTCGTACAGTGACAAGATAACAGATGGATTCTACAACATTTTGGGCATGAATCCATATTTGTGGCTGATGTGCAATGAGTTGGAGGAAGGTAGAAGAATGCCATCTCTTATGGCACTTAAACAAGTTGAATCCACTGATATGTCAATGGAGGTGGTTCTGATTGATCAATGGGGGGACTCACGGCTCAGGAAGCTTGAATATAAAGCTCAAGAGATATATTTTTCTGCAGAAAATACATTAGTTTTGGCAGAGAAACTTGGCAAACTTGTATCTGTCTCTATGGGGTAGGTATTAATTTTCTGAGCATATTTGTTGAGACTTTGTATACTTATTTTCACAAGATAATTACATTTACAAAAAATTTAGGGGCTCGTTTTTGGAGGAGCAAGGTGACCTCCATGATGGTTGGAAATTGGTTAGCAAGAGATTAAAGAATTTCCAGAACTGCATTGTTCTCCGGATTGGTAGCCTGTCCATGGGAATCTGCAGGCACCGTGCAATCCTCTTTAAGGTAATTAGATACATACTGTTTTTCTGCTAACAAGGAGGTCTTTCTTAATTTGGTTTTTGGGGAAACAGGAATTGTAATTAATATATGAATATGCTGTGCATATGTGAGAATCAAATATTTCTCCTTTTAAGGTTCAAATTTAGCTACTCCAATTTATTTAAGGTTAAGTGACTCCTACTCCTTTTACTTCTTGGCAAATAATTGCAGTTCTAGATTTGCGTGACCATGCATATAACACTGGGTGAACAGTCATCTAGGTTCACAAACTTAATTTGTCAGCTTTAGTTATATAGTAAACGGGGAAATTGATTGAGTTACTTTCACGAGGAAGCTAATAACTCTTAGGACATAAGTAAGTTTACTCATGAATCCATTTTTGTTTCCAGAGATTAGCAGACTACGTGGGTTTGCCTTGCCGGATTGCTAGAGGTTGCAAATATTGTGTTTCAGACCATAGATCTTCATGTCTTGTCAAAGTTTATGATGAAAATAGACTTTCCAGGTATGATAACCCAACCCTTCTTTGTGATATTATCCTTATGCTTTGAGTTTTTGGTTGATCAGGTGATATCAGGATCTGAACATGGGGGAAAGGAATTGCAGTTCCTCTTCTTACCACCGGCCATGTATGGTCTGGGAAGGCTTACTTATCTTAGGGGTTTAGGGAATTAATCCATCTTTGGTTTCAGTGCATATGCAGAAAAAGAATCAAGAGGGAAAGGATCATTCTTGACATTGCTGTTAAACATGCTTGTTGGTTATTGTGTGCCTATCCTAAATACGACCACATGTATACTTCAGTTTTGTCATTTTGATGACAACACAAACAATATCTAAGACATTAATTTAACTTGTTGAGGCTGGGCAGTGGGCACCTTAATTGGTTATTTTTCTGTTTATTCCTTTATGCAAACTGATATTTGCATTCATTCTGTTGCTTCAGTAAGAAATCTGGTTAATGAATCTTTGCGCCAATAAGTTACAATCTTGGTGCTGTACATTCTTCCTGCTTATTTGTTATGCTTATTGTGACCTTAGGATGTCGAAGTGGTATTTTAACTTGCCTCTAAATCACTTAACTGGTTTTATTATGATGTTAGATCAGAACTAAATGACAGTAAGTAACACGCTATCAACAACTATTAGGTAAATAGATTGTCTTTACATGTTCCATTTTTCATACATTACTTGTTTAACCTTCTGTGCATCTCTTAGCAGGGAATATATAGTTGATCTAGTTGGGGAACCAGGAAATGTTCACAGTCCAGATTTGTCAATTAATGGTGCTGTATGTTCTTCGGTGCCTTCACCATTTCAGATATCTCATCTAAAAGAATTTCAACAACATGACGTGAACGATGAAAGAGATACTCAAATATCAAAGTACTCACGTGGCCCTGACAATCCTCTTTATTCAGGTTTTTTAATATTTTACACAGCTTTAAGGATTTTGTTTGATTTTTCTATGCTTTACAATTGGACGCTAAAATTAAAGATGTCATGTGGAGCTTGGGTTTGCATGCTGTCACAAGAGCACTGCCGATTACAGATTAGGTGGTGATGTTAGTGAGTGAATACTAATGTTAGGACACTTCAAGCTATGTTATTATCCTCGGTCTTTGGTTCTATCGGTAGTTAGGAAACAAGATTTGCAGTTGAAAAACTCAAATATTCGTTCGCTTACAAACTACAACGAACAGTATATCTTTTTGCTTCTTGCAAAATATTGATCTGGCTATGATATCGATTGTTCCTTTTTTCTATTCTGTGAAGTGTTCTTTGATTTTGTTTCATGGTGCATACTTGATGACTTGCTGTAGGAACTTTTTAGTGCTTGCAGAAAGTTGCATATATAAATAAATAGAGCAAAATGAAACAATTAAACATTAAAAACAAGAATATTTAGCGTAGTGTAATTTAAAGATGTGTTTGCAGGCATTGGGGAAGAAAGTTTTCAAGTGAAGGATAGTGGCTTGACAGAAAATACTGAGGATGTGTGCAGAGCTGTGAAAGTTTCTAGAGAATTACCTTCGGAAATTCTGGATGTTACTGCAATTGGGAGATCTAGGGATGACTATGCATTACCTGAAGGGGATGAAATTGTTAGTGGACAGACATGCAAAAAAGATATTGTTGTCTCTGGAAAGCCAATTGTAAGTTTAGCTGATAGAGTAACCATCTCTGATAAAAAAGAACTGATGGAAGTTACAAATCAACATCAGGATGACAGGAAACAACCTGATGCAATCATTCCAAGATACTCAAATCTCGAGCCTTCTCTTTCAATGGATTGGCTTGAGATTGCATGGAATGAATTGCGCATCAAGGAGCGTGTAGGTGCAGGTAATTCTTCTGATTCTAGATATTTATAAACTATTATTGTTATTGATTATTCTATTTCTGTGGAAAATGGGTTTGTAACTAATTTTCTCTCATAGGTTCATTTGGGACAGTGCATCGTGCTAAATGGCATGAATCGGTTAGTTTTACGTACTTGTTGTTTCTACGTTGTACCGTGGGTTTGGATACATTTTACTAGAAGCTTGATTGTATTAGAGTGAAAATTTAATACTAACATCTGAAGCATTTTTTAATTTTACTTGGAGATGCAATTTTCATGCAGCATCTGAAGTAACTTTTTATAATCAGACGTATGATACTTATGGTTCTTGTATTTCGAGCCCACCATAAGTATGATACCATATATTCTTTTATTTTGTTTTCATATGTTAAGGCATCATACCCTTCGTTTCAACCTGATGGACGATAATTGTATCTTGAACCTGTTGAATTTCTGCATTCAATTAACTGGTGGAGTTCTTTTACGAGATAATTGCTTTCTTGGTGGTGCTGCATCTGTGCAAAAAGTGTAGTTTAACATAACCTTTATACAGCTATTAACGCCTCTTATTCAATAGAACTTTCTGTCAGCATAGGTAGTTTAATAAAAAAACAAAAAAGGGACAAAAATGTCAACCCAAGAATTTAAAATAATAAATATGGTATCCATTTTGGCATATTACTGTGGAAAATCATCATTTTGCTGAGTACATGGCCAGCAGAAATTACCTTTTGAAGTATTACCTAGTGCCATCTGTGATGTTAGAGTGTTCTATTCATCAGTCATGAAATATTGTTGTTGTTGTTGTTGTCGTTCCAGGATGTTGCCATTAAGGTTCTTAGTCTCCAAGATTTTCATGATGATCAGTTGAAGGAGTTTCTAAGAGAGGTATGCGCATAGAAAACTTGGATGATTGAATTGCAACAAAATGACTTGTTTAATTATTTACTTTGATATTCCTGTTCTCTGTTGCTACTGGTATGTCTTGTTTTTATTTTTATTTCTTCCTTTATTGGGTGATAAATACGTCTCAGGATGCATTAAGCTTTATTGGGTGATAAATGTCTCAAGATGCATTAGCTTTATTTGGTGATAAATATATCAAGATGCTTCAGATTTCTCTGTGGGGAAAACTTCACATTATCTACTATATTTTCGGCTACTTGTCTTAATAATTGTGTTTGTTATTATACCCTAAAATAACGCGACATAGAGAGCTCACGTGTTTGAAGGGACAAAGTAGGTCAGCGCCAGAAGGCTGACCAATGGACAGTAAGCAAGAGGCGGTATCTTGCATACTGTGAGGATGAGGCCGTTATACCACTGAGGGGATGAAGCTGATCCCATGGCTTAGAGGATGAAGCCAAACTGCTCACCAGAGATGATCAGGGTAGGTAGAGATCATTACGAGGGAAGACCAGATAAGTACCAAATCGAGCTCAACATCAGTTCATGGTAGCAGCACACCCAATAGAAATGTTCAGTAGTAGCACATGAAAGAATCTAGCAGGGCACCTGTAATCTCGAAAATCTGAGGATGTGACCAATAATGTACCCAACACATAAGCACAACATTGTATCCTCGTCAAGTGCCAAGGTGATTTAACAAGCAAGTGCACTAGCAGAAGAACCTGTCCAGCTGTCCTCTTATTACTTTATGCATATCCCTCAAAATCATTCAGTCCAGGTATATGAGATCAAAATTTTTACTAGATGTGCTTCCAGCAGATTCTTCACTGCAGCTCCAACATAGACTTAACCGTCAGAGTGAACTCTACCACCAGCCCTTCCTCCAATGGCCAAACGCTGCTGAATGGGTCCTATGTTGTAGGTCTTCTTCTATAAGAAGGTTCATGCAGTTGACATGACAGAAGATTTTTGACTCAACAGTTAAACATTGTCTGTGAGAAATGACAACCCTGATCTAAACATTTTCCCTTAAGTTCATTTTCAGTATTTTCTAGTCATAGATATCATTCATGATGCACTAGAGGCAAATAACACTTGAGCTTGGGAGGTGAAACTCATAGAGAACAAAATTACGAATCCTCACCCAATTTAAGATTTGGCTACCATAGTGCATGTATAGAGAGCAACACTAGGTGGCTCTGCCACTATCATGGAAGAATTGAGCAGATTACCCTGCTCATGGTGGCGACCACCATAACAAAGAAGAAGATCATCCTGATAGTCCTATAGAAAATCCTCTAGGTAAATGAAGAAAACTCTCAAAATCACCAGTGAATGGTTACTTGATACGGAACTTCACTGTAGAAGGAGGCATGCTACATCGAGCTTGAAGCATCTTTGACAAAAGAGGATGAGATTGAGCTCAGAGAAGTTTGGCCCTATGCTGATCCAGAAGAAGAGTTCGAGACCATTCTGAGCTAGAAGGAGAAATCGAACCTATGCAGAGCAATTGGGTCCTTATGGTAACTCGTACACATTCCGACAATTGGCCGATTGAATGTCAACTTCAAAGTGGATTTGTTGTGCGAAGAATGCGTTGTGACCCGTGGCCGCCTGCCTGGTGGGGGCGACTCCTCCTTTGCCCTACTCTACAAACCCGAGGAAAAGCTGCACAGCAGTTAAGGCCAAGTTCGAAGAAGGCTGTGTTCATTCTGAGCCAGAAGGGAGTTCTAGCCCATTCTATGCTAGGAGTTTCGTTTCCATGTGAGCCGAAAGGCAAAGTAGAGTCCAGATATGGTAGAACCTAGAGAAATCTATGTCCATGTCAAGAGGATGATGATGAGAACGACTAGAATGACCACCCTTAATGCTCACACAAAGAAAATGTTACAGACTCATTTGGCATCGAAAATGACTCGTTGAGTTTAAGCAGAAGCCAAAGCTGAACTTGTTATAGTTCAACGAAGGAACTTGAATTTTTACCTTAACCATCCTATTGAGAATGGTAAAGATAAGATGTTGCTCATTCAGACAGTGGAAGTATTGATTTTAAACTTATTAGAGCACATGCATCAGTGATCTCAAACTTGTACAAATCTCAAAAGCTTAGTCTTCCTTTACCAAGGACAGTGATTAGCCTTACCTCATTCACGTCCTAGAAGTAAGGATGTCTTGCTTCCACAGTGAAGAACAAAATTGGAGCTCAACCTATCTAAGCTCTAAAAGCGAGAAACTAGAAGGAAAACCACCGATGACAGTGTGCACTTCTGTCGCATAAGGTAGAAGTGAGAACGAAATAAAATGACACGATAGTGGAAGTCTGAACTTACGATCCTTCGTAGTAAGCTTAGCTTACAGTCCTTAAAATAGCATGAGTCGAAGAGTCTACCCCTAACTCATTTTCCATAATAAAATGTAGAAGTGAGCACAATAGTGCAAATTTCTACTTTCAATCCTTTGAACTAGGAGGTTTCATGCAAAATAACATGCATAAATGAGCCTCACAGAATCACTGAAATCTAGGAAGCGGAAAAACCAAACAACTGACTTGCACAATTGGTCTGAACCTCGAAAATGGAGTTCACGTTGAGAGCTTAACTCTGAGCTTGAGATCTTCGAGAGCGCAAATGCATTCCCTCTTCTGCAAGAGTAAAAAACGAGCTGAGCTCAAGTTCAAAATCTATCTTAGTGTTCCTAACAATAGTCGATTTCGTCACATGGACTACCACTAAGACCATGTAAAATAGAAGGTCTCACCAGACATGATGTATATATTTGACCTAAGAGCAAATGTTATAACCTTAGATAGCGTTTTGGCCCNGTAAAAAACGAGTTGAGCTCAAGTTCAAAATCTATCTTAGTGTTCCTAACAATAGTCGATTTCGTCACATGGACTACCACTAAGACCATGTAAAATAGAAGGTCTCACCAGACATGATGTATATATTTGACCTAAGAGCAAATGTTATAACCTTAGATAGCGTTTTGGCCCGCGTTTCTGAAGTTGCAATCTAAACCATTGCCAAAAGGTTAATCCCCGATGGTTGAGAAGATGAGGCCGAGAATAGAGTTGAGTCTAGCCGAGATCATGTTAAGAGAGAAGACAGGATGAGTCCAATCCCATTGATGAGAGGATGAGCTGAGCCCATGAACAATACGATGAGGTCAGAACCATACCCTTGAGAGAACTAAAGAAGCAAAAGCTTGTGTTGAGGGGAGACAAGAGAAGGCTGAGCTCATATTGAAAGAAGTTCAAATAAGTACCGAATGGAGACTAGCTTGATATAGAAAGTGCTTGACCTCATTAAATGCCAAGCTCAACAATAGTGTTCGACTACGATATTGGACAGTACTTTGCAAGGTATTGTTAATTCCGAAAATCAAGGGATGCAACATTGTCGGGTTCAGCACGCGGGAAGTGTCGCATCCAACACTCTAGCTCAGCATAGTGTGCACTTCAAGTCCCAAGGTGATGTGACAAGCAACTGTACTAGCTAAGGGTGCCTGCCGTCTTCCCTTTATTTACACAGTCATTCAAACTAGGTGTGAAATCACAATTTTACTCAAAAACTTATTGTTATGTTGAAGGATTTATTACCACAGGTACAAACAGTACAAATTGAACTAATGGATTCAATTCATCTCATATATAGAATGATTTTGAAAGAATTTCTTTTTTTAAAAAGTTTTTAGAATACGTAGAATAAGAATTCTTCTGTCTATCTTTCTCAATTCAATTCAATTCAAAAAAATATAAAATCCTTTCGTTTTGTTGACAAAAGATACAAGTTACTAAATTTTTATTTTAGTATACATGGTCTACCCCCACCCTTTCCTCTAGAGGTCAAACTCACTAAGTGGGTTTTCGTTTTCCATAGAAGAAGTTTCATGCAGTTGACGTAAAGTCCCCAAGGATTTTCGACGTCAACATTATCTAAATTTATGCAGCGCTCATTATTGTTTTTGAGTTCACTTTCATGTATTATGTATTTACTATTTGGTTGCTAAATTGAGCCTTCTTCACCATAGTGTGGTCCTTTAAGGTGTTTGAGACGTTTTTTTTTAATTGGTTTTCAATAATAACCATATCTTTCACATGTATTTAAAGGTTTCTATTATGAAACGTGTTCGCCACCCAAATCTGGTTCTCTTCATGGGTGCAGTTACAAAGCGTCCTCATCTATCTATAGTAACAGAGTATATGCCAAGGTATATTGGTTCTTCGTTCCTGTGAAATATATTGAACAGTCTACTTATAGTGCAAAATAGTGGACACTAAACTTTGTACATCTGAACTTTGTGGGACAGGGGTAGCCTTTACCAATTGATCCACAGGACAGCAGCTTCAAAAACATTCGATCAGAGACGACGGTTACGAATGGCTCTGGATGTGGTATGTTCTCATTGTCTACACTTTGCAAATATTATTTTCTATGCAAGAAAACATTCTGATAGATGTTGCTTGCAGGCTAAGGGTATCAATTATCTCCATTGTCTTAAACCACCAATTATTCACTCAGATCTCAAATCTCCGAATCTCTTAGTTGATAAAAGTTGGACAGTGAAGGTAGGATTGTGATTGACTTATCTGTAAAATTTACTAGACGGTCCCATCGCTAAATCAACTTATTTTCACACCATTTCTCAGGTATGTGATTTTGGTTTATCAAGATTCAAAGGAAACACATTCATATCATCGAAGTCCATTGCTGGAACTGTAGGTTTCTCTCTCTCTCTATCTATCTCCACACACACACACACACACACACACACACATACACACATAGAGAGATATATTAAATATGAGTCTTTTTTTTATATAGTACATCACAACTACAAGTAATCGTTTCACTTTATCTAGAAGTTTGTCTTTTTAATTATCTTTTCTAATTTCATTTTCTAGTTGTAATATGTTTTATTCTTAAGTCTTGTTTAGATTAGGATTAGTTTATTTCTTTTTAGAACTTAATTTCTTTATTTTGGTTTCCTTGCATTAATAGGATTTTAGAATAATTTTGCCTATAAATATAGAGGTATTGTACACTTTTCATCACAATCAATCATAAATTAATACAAAAACAAGATTATTCTAACATAGTTCTTATCTCAATTCTTATTACAAGAATTTTATAAACGCTTCCGTACCAAAATTGGTATCAGAGCAAGTAAGTTGCCTTAATTCGACGGTCGACGAAGGTACTGGTAGCAGTTGAATCGCACGAACGGAGGCTCAAAAAACTTGAACAAAGAATCAAGGAGATCGACGAAGCTTTTTGCAAATTCACGTAGATAATGATTGCGTTAACTGTGAAGGGTAGACACGAGTCTATGGAGAAATAACCAAACTCAAAAGAAAATCGGCAGAAAAAAAATGACTCAAATTTCGACGAGGACACTAATTTAGCAGAGAGAGGCCCTAGGATTATAGCGGACATTAACCAGCACCCTAGACTCGAACCGAACTTGGATCCAAGCCTGTCACTGATCATCAGCGACGACAACAAATGGGACCCAATATGACAGAAAAGGAGCGATGTGAGCTAGACTAGGGCTTGATAGGGAGGCACACGCAGAAACCTAGTCGTGAATCACGACATCGCTCCTTTGCAGTTTTATGAATGGTGAAGTAGAAGACTCCTCGGTTAGAGAGATGACGGCGATTGAATCAAAGAGTTCGCAGGCAACGATGATCGACTGAACGACGACATCGGTGAGTTCGTAGGTGACGATGACCGACTTTGAGTAAACCAGAGGAATTTTGAATTGACAGGCAGAAGATGCATGTTTTGATTTCATGAAAGAAATTAATTTTGACCAACGTAATTTTGACCGATGAATAATGTTGACCGATGTATTAATTTTGATCGAGGTAATTATGATCGGGGTATTAATTTTGACCGAGGATTTTATTTTGATCGTCAAGCAAGAGATAGAGGTTTTCAACAAAGACGACTGGGGGGGTTTTGACTATTCATCCGAAGAATAAGATAATTTTCGACCAAGGGCTAATAATCGGGGTACAAATGTTCAAGAATATAAGATGAAGATGGACTTACCAGTTTTGACGGCCGATTAAACATTGATTATTTTTTGGATTGGATCTATACCGTCAATTTTATTTTCAACTATTTGAATATCTCGGAACAAATCCAAGTTAAACTTGTAGCGTACAAATTAAAAGGTGGAGCTTCGGCATGGTGGGAACAACTTCAATTTAATCGTCAACGAAATGGAAAACAACGTGTGCAAACCTAGACCAAGATGAAACTGTTATTGCAAAGACAATTTCTTCCTCCAAATTATGAGCAATTTTTGTACCAGCAATATCAGAATTGTTGACAGAACAACCGAATAGTAGACGAGTACACGGAGGAATTCTATCGATTGAATGCCCGAGTTAATTTGTCTAAAACATAAGCCCAATTAATTTCTCGATATACATGAGGCCTAAAATTAGTCATTCAAGATAGACTAGCTCTTCAGTTGGACCATGACAGATGCAGTCAATTTAGCAATGAAAGTGGAAAATCAGATGAATAGGACTACAACTCGTACTCAAGGTAATTTTCGACGATCAAGTCAAGAATCGGTGTAGAATCAAAGTAGAACTTCAGTTTCGATCGGTCTAACATCCAAAATAGAACCCAAGCACAGCAACGGACCAATAATGACCCTTATGCGCATCTAATCTTAGAAAGTGCTTTTGGTGCAATCAATCGGGCCATCTTTCAAATATCTGCCCAAACATACGATCTATTAACATTGTAGAAGAAGGCGAAAGTGATGAAGAACAACATTTTGAAGATGATGAAAATGAGGGTGGTAATGTTGCATATGCGGATACAGAGAAAGAGTTGGCGTTCATTGTCCAACGCCTTTTACTTGCACAAAAAAAGCTTGATAACTCGCAATGACACAAAATCTTCATACTCTGTACACTATTCGTAGTAAGGTACGCAACATGATCATTGATAGTGGTAGTAGTCAGAACATCGTTTCCAAAGCAGTGGTAGAGGCTCTAAATTTGAAGACCGAGAGACACCCTTCTCCATACAAGATTGCATGGATTAAAAAATGCACATAAGTTCAAGTTCTAGAGATCTGAAAGGTTCCTTTGTTGATTGGAAAATATTACAAAGATGAAATCATATGCGACGTGGTGGATATGGATGCTTGTCATAGCGTATTGGGCCGTCCGTGACACTATGACGTCGATGCTACTTATAAGGGACGGGATAACACTTTCATATTTTGGTAGTTTGATAAGAAGATCGTTTTAGTATCATAATCTTAAACTTTGGAAAACAACTTTGTTATCAAGGAAGAAAAACCAATTTTTACCAACATATCAGGCCAATAATTTCTTAAACAAGTAAAAGAGCGGCGCACTATATTAGAATTAGTAGTTAAAGCAATCGGAAGCAACTATACAGATTCCCGCAAAAGTTCAAAAGTTACTTGCTGATTTTGCTGATATAATACCTAACGAGTTGCCCCTTATGCGAAACATTCAACATCATATTGATTTGGCACCTTGAGCTATTTGCCTAACTTACCACATTATCATATGAGCCCAATAGAACATGAAGAGTTGCAGCGACATGTTAATGAGATACTTGATAAAGGTTGATCCTTGAGAGTATGAGTCCTTGTGCAGTTTCTGCTTTACTCACTCCAAAGAAGGATGGCAGTTAGCGAATTTGTATAGACAGCCGTGCTATCAATAAAATAACAATCAAGTATCGATTTTCCATCATAATATGCTCGATAGGTTAGAAGGGACAGTGGTAATCACCAAACTTGATTTAAGGAGTAGCTATAATCAGATCCGTATTCGAACGACAACGAGTGGAAAACAACTTTCAAAACCAAGGATGGTCAATGAATCGAATGCATGCTCGATGGATCACCTTTTTGCAAAAAAATCACCAACAGAATAAAGTAGCAGACGCTTTAAGTTGACAAGCATCTCTTTTAGATACAATTAAGACATGAGTACTTGGGTTCGGTTGCTTAAAGGAACTTTATGCAACTGATGAGGATTTTAACGATATATGGACTCGATGCAGTAATAAGGAATTTATACTCGATTACCTTCTTCAAGAAAGATTCTTGTTTAAAGGAACTCAATTATGCATTCTTGTTCTACTTTGCGTGAGCACTTGATTCGAGAATTACATGCTGACGGATTAGGATGACATGTTGGCCGAGATAAGACAATCAACTTGGTTGAAGAGGGATTTTATTGGCCCTAACTCAAAAGAGTCATTGGTTGTTTTGTTAGTGTTGTCCAACATGTCAGAAAGCTAACAGATAAGCTCAAAATACTGGCCTTTATCTCCATTTACCTGTTTAGAAACATTAAGGCAAGATCTCACTATGGATTTTGTTCTTGGTCTTCTACGAAATCAATGGGGAGTTGATTCTATTTATGTCGTAATTGATCAATTTTCGAAAATGACTCACTTTATCCCTTGTAAGAAAACAACAAATGCTTCTTATGTAGCTAATGTATTTTTTTCGTGAGATTGCTCGCCTACACGGTTCTATAACTTCTGATAGAAATGTAAAGTTTCTAAGTCATTTTTGGAAAACACCGTGAAGAATGTACACTTCTTTAAAGTTTAGTAGCATGAGTCATCCCTAGATAGATGGTCAAACAAAAGTGGCTAATCGAACTCTTGTCAATATGATTTGAGCAGTTAGTAGAGATAAACCAAAACAGTGGGATGTTGTCCTTCCACAAATTGAGTTTGCTTTTAATAGTATGCCTAATAGATCCACTAAGAAGACAATGTTCCACGACATACAATAGATTTGATTCAATTTCCTAATGTAAATTCTAACGAAGAAGAGTGTGCTAAACCTATTAAACGAATTCATCATGAGGTAAAACAAAATTTAGAAGATGCTAATGTTCGTTACAAGACTAATGCAGATCAACATCGATGCATGAAGCTGTTCAACGAAGGTGATTTGGTGATGATCCATCTACGAAGAAATCGTTTTCCTGTTGGCACTTACACTAAGCTTAATGATAAGAAGATTGGTCATTTTTGCATTCTTCAAAAGATTGGTGATAATACTTAAAAAGTTGACCTTCCAACTGACATGAACATTTCCAATACTTTCATTGTTGTTGATATCTTCGAGTACTTTGCTAATGTTCGTTACA
>CAIGRR010111651.1:0-11615 GCA_903798365.1 Fraxinus sp. 1973-6204 | reverse complement strand
GGATTTTATACTACCTGAATTTTGATTAAAAAATTTTTATACCTGATTTTTAATTTTGAAACTTGAAGGACCTGGTTGCATGTAATTTCCTCTTTATGAATTGTTATTAAATTCAGATCGGCCCAGTCGAAGGGCCCGTTGAACCGTGACCCGGATCTTTGACCGGGCAGGATAGGATGATTTTATAGATTAAAATAATTTAATTTTACTTCATTCTATTATATCAAGTAATTATTTTATGGACTTACTACGTATGACAAATTTGATTTTAGTTAAGAACTGAATATATAATGACAAAATTTTTATGTTATAACTAATAAATGGTTTCTATATAACAAAAATGAGAATATTATTATATTTTCATATCAAATACAAAATTATAACTCAAAGTCTAACCATTATCGCTAATAAATAAGTTTACAAAATCACAAATTTAAAGATATAAAAATAATTAGTGGCAAATAACTTAAAAATTTTAATTATCTCAAAGAAAAATATTTCATATTATAAATAATTTTTAAACAATGACGCACTGGTCCGACTACCGATTCACTGGTCCAACCAATAACCGATGATCCAGTACCTCGTTCGAGTCGATGTCCAAATCGAATCTAATAACTATAATTTATCTTTTAAGATTATATCCATTTATCAATGACTGACTTTGAGGTATTTTAAACTTGAAATATTAAGTTGAAGACCTTTTAACCAAATTCTCCTTCAATATGATTATTTGCATTGAACCCTCTTCTTCCCATTGCACAAGAAAGCACTAAAAGAACAGCAAATTTGGTCAAAGTTTATCATACTTGACACCCTAGTCCCTTCTCTGAATCTTGAACCTCGCATTGTCTTTATCGCTTTGATAAACCCAATATTCTAAGCTAACTTTAATCTTTTTTCTTTAACACAACAGTGCTGACATGAAAAGGATTCAAATTGCACGCTTGCCTGAATCTCTGTCTTTCTCACCAGAAAAAGGAGAGTGAGAAAGGGAAAGTTGAGAAAGAAAGTGCAGGGGACCATATGAACAAAAAGGAACAATTCTGGCAGCACTCTGTACTGTACCAGAATGAAAGAGACATCTGTAAAGACTACCTCGATATTCGATTGCTCGTTTGGATTTCATTACAAGCCAGTGTGATAAAAACAAGTAGTGGATACTAATTGCAAATTGTGTAGTTAATGGAATGCAAACATGGGCTATGTATTTGGGAAAATTTTGCTCTACCAAACTTGTAAAAGGCCTAGTAGAGCAGTTGCTCTCACATGTGGGACCCACCACATTAAACACCCCCTCCCAAATGTTAAACACCCACCCCCCATCTCACATTTGCTCTGCCGGGCCTTTTACCGGCCTGGCAGAGAAGCTCGGTTCATGTATTTGTCATAATCTAGTAGAATTTCAAACTCATGTACCTCCAATGAAATTTTTTGTTTGTGCCAGAAACTATACAGAATACTCACATGGGGGTGGGCCTCATGTGATTTAAATATTGTGAAAATAAAACGGAGCCCACCTCGTGTGTATTCTGTATGGTTTCGGGCAAAAATTCCTTCTGTACATATAGATGTTATCTCCTCCAATTCATAAGCAATATCAAGTTAGAATTTGTGAATATGAAATAAATGCAGTAGAGACCCAATGATGGTCGAAAAGTGAACATGTAAATTTACGAAAATAATGCATGTGTCAAGCTCCCAATGTTGGACGAAAAGTCTTAAAACATATAAATTTACGAAAATAATGCATGCGAACAATACTGACTTTTGAATTAGTTGAACTAGATGGACAGGACATACATCCAAACAGATACGAGGTCAAGTTCAGAACCTAGTTATATGTTATATGTGCTTTCAACAAAGTAGAACAAGTACATAAAAAAAGCTAAAGCTACCGAATGTTGCAAAGTCTTAATGCTCATCTATTGCATTTAGACGAAGGACCAGTTTACGAACATGAAAGCAAGGCAGTGATTGGAGTCATCGTCGTTCAGAACCTTCCACGCAATGGCTTGTTCATAAGCGATAGGCCTGCCCATGCTCGAAACACACACTCCTGCTGGCAGATAGGTGAATCCCTGTATTACAAGAAAAATAATAAGCAAACACAGTGAATCTTCTTGCTAAAAACAATGGAATCAGGATTGCAGTGAAATTTTGAAAATAAAAAATTATCAGACGAATTGAGGGACTAACCTGCTGCATTATCTTGGAGAACTCTGAAAGGAGTAGCTTTCGGCCAGTTTCGTCCAAAATCCTCTCGAGCATTATATCCTGAAGTGCCACAAGTGTAGTCTCAAGCATGTCGAGACCTGCCTGGTTTGCAAATGTGAAAACTGCAGACGCCTGCAACCAGAAGTTAGTTGGTCACGTAGTGTTCTCTCTCTTTCGCTCAAAACATAAGCCTAGAAAGAGAATTAAGGATAAAAAAAATTGGCATCACTAACATTCATTTTGACAGAGCAGCACATAATAGCATCACTATGATGCCACAGTTGTTTCAAAACACCATCACCAGCTTCCGAATCAATCTGAAGGAATTCTCCCCCGGTGTGCATCCTGAATACAAAACAGGCATTAGAAAAGCACGAGAATTTGTCTACTAAGGACGAACGTTGGCTTTATATCCATAGTTTGTATTTTAAATATTTTATTCAGAAAATCTTTCATGGCAAAATCACTGCAAGAATAGAAGAATCCAATATGCAACAGGCTCGAATAGTCAAGCTTGTAAACAATCACTGAGGTCCATAATTTATCAAAGCTTAATTTAGTAGAAGGCTTATGCTTTCTTAGTACATCAATTACACTCTAATGATGCATCTTTGTTGTACTGCTTGGAGCCTTGTTATACTATCTATATTTTGTGTTATATTTCCTATTATTTCTATTAGATAAAGAATAACAGGTGGGGCTTTTTTTAACTTAGAGTGAGAGCCTTGACATCTCAACTGTAACTTTCTTCTAATTTTTTGTGAAAACGCGGTGAAGAGTGGACATAGTTCTCACATTGAAAGCGAACACTGCAAGTGTCTGTGTTTGTGTTTTTGTGTGGGTGTGTGTGTGTGTGTGTGTGTGTGTTTCGGTTTTGTTACACTTAGTTTTGCTCTTAAATTTAGTAAGGTCTAATCCACATAACAATCTCTAAATATGAATCGATTATATAAAGTTATACCTATAGCTCCTGCAAATCCACCGTGCCAATGTAACAGCCTCTGGTGAACCAGGAAGAGTCTTCGGTACCATTTGGGAGCTGAGTCGAGATGGAGAAATTGCCATAGCAACTCTCTGAACAGAGCTCACAATACTACGCACGTATCGACGGGCCATAGCAGCTACAGTGTCTTGATAGTGATTTTCAAAAGTAAATTGGAATGCGATAGTCAAAACGGACCTAAGACTCTGATTACACGAATCGACTTCACCAGCTGTACGAGCTCCACTAGGTCCCACCTCAAGGGTAGATGCCAAATCCAATGTCCGAGTTGCTGCAGCCCCATCCTTCATAATGATCGAGATAAAATTATTATACAACCTGAACAAATACAACAGTCACTTGCAATTTAATAACATTTGAAAGTAAAAGGTCACCCAACTGTTTTAGCATCCAACGGTATAACACGAAAACCAGATGGAAGCAAAGGAGCATCATCACCGAATGATTCATCAATTGGTGCAAAGACGAGCTGAGCACAGGCACCGGAAGTTGACTCATCAACCCCATTACATAGCTGCCATGGTTACAAAATTAAATCAATATCATAAAAGTTACATGGACCAAAGTCTCTGTCTTTTTTATTTACAATTCAAAAAAAAAAAACATGTCTAATTAAACAGTGAACAAACCTGTAACAAGTACATGTCCCGTGACAAAGCTATGTCCTCTGGTGAGAATGCATGACCCTCTAAGCGAACCACCTCCAAGAACTAGGGTCAAACAAAAAGATTTCACAGATCATTATAGTGACAAAAAATGTCAATGCAAGACTTAGACGTGCATGTTTGGTATGCATACTAGACAGGACTGACTAGCATAGTGGACAAAATTTTAGCTTCTATTTCTTCCTTGATTAGTCGAGTGCTATGAGATCCTTCCTACCGAACATGTTAGACTTGTACTCAATGTCAAAGACAATCATGTTGGGTACCTCTTCGTGCTCTACAGTCTGGGCAAGAGGTAAAATGACTTGGCTGCCAGGAAACCCGCTAAGCCTTGCACAAGGAACTGCATAAGGACTAGCTTTAAGAGATGCGGCAGAATAAGCGTCGACCTCATAGTCAGCCCACTCAGAACGATGCTCCCTCAAAAAACGAATAAGCAATGCTGGGGGGACATTCTGTGTAATAAATTACCAAAAAGTAAACAACATTATCTGTCAACACACTGCAACTGCCAACTGTAAACAAAATAAGTTGGAAACAGCCTTCTTGTAAATCACTCAACAAACCCTATTTCATCCTTGGAAAATTAATATATGAAAACAAACCTGAACAAGCATTGATGCTCTAGCACAAAGGACGCCCCCAAAAGAAGGGAGCATGGACAGAGTGTTGTGCTGGGAACCAAGAAATTTGCTCGGAGATGAATTTATGGCAATGGTTACATCTTCCACCCCATCACCACCCAGGATCGACCAACCATCATCGACAAACCCATTAACAGCATCATTAAATCCCCTGATACAGTCTCAAAATTGTTAAACGTTGAAAAACAAGTAAATGGAAACCTTTCAAAGCTACATCAGAATTATATATGAAATACCTGTACAATAGATAACTACTTCAACAGGAAAAAGGGAATAAGTTTGTATATTACCAGTGTGGTGCCACCAAAGTACCCCCCTCGTCTTGAAAGAATACTTTGGACAATATTTAGGTTCCGTTTTTATCTTTTTAAATTGATGATATCCATAATGTTTTAAAACACAATCCAAGATTTCTCACCTACACAATCTTTGACTCAATGCCCTCAGAACGGCAGGCTGGCGACCGCCACTGCATTGAATTTCTCCATTGGTTTCTTGCGCAATCTGTCTTATGTGTCGCAAGGCCTGAATGCAAAATAGAGAATACATTGAGTATCCAAGATAAAGCTAAGCAAATAATGCGCAGAACAAAGAAATTCTTACAGCCATAGTCATCTTCTGTGCAAGGATTTTAGAAGATTCATAAAGTGGCCTTAGAACTTCAGGAACACTCCATGCCTGTATAAAAAAATAACAGATATATTAGGAATTAGGAGAAAGAAATATTACATAAAAAAACAAAAACTAGATGAATTTATTTCTCACATCCAAGTCAAAATGATCAACAATGTGAACGATGGAGCCACCACCCTCACAAGGACGTATCAGGCAGCCACTAGGTAGCATTTCAGCTCTTACAAAGCATGGAGCTGTAGGCCCTGTTGGGGCACCACTGGAAGATGTTAAAGACCTCTCACATATCTGCAAATTAACATTTACCGGGTTAAAAATGATACATAATTGATGGTCAGATGCCGTCTAATCCATCTTACTAAATATACCAAAAGTGTATAGCTAAAGAAATTTTACACAAGGAAGTTTCCTTTGAAGGGAACGTGTAAGGACTCAGCTCTTATGCCCAAACCGTTAACTTATGTACCGAAGGAAACTTGTAAGGATTCAGTTTCTATGTCCAAGCTGTTAACTTATGTACCTTCCACTCTTGGAGAGCCTAGTCCATCTTACCCATCACGGATTTCTATCGCGTCCTCAAGATTCAAACGAAAGATCTCTACCTTATGAGATACTTAAGTTGAATTTTGGTATCAATTGAGCAATTAGCTCTTTTAGGACAGTACATAAATTAACGGCTTGGACATAGAGATCGGGTAGTGACCCAGGCCTTGTGCTCAAGACGTTATATCGGTCATCTTATCTCTCACAACTTTTTATCACGTTCCCAGGATTCGAACCAAAGACTTCTACCTTAGAGACTTAAACTGAATGTTGATACCAATTAGTCGTGAAGGATAAGATGGGTTTAAGCTATCATGGAGCGAACAATACGTATATGTAACGGTCTGGACACGTAACCCGGCTCGTTACAGAACCCAATTCACTTCAGCCAATATCAGCAAGTTTTAGCTTTCATTCATTATCTCTTGTAGTTGCATAGTTAAACAGACAGCTTTCTAGTAGCAACTACGAATTTAGTAGTAGAATTTTTTGGAAATGTGCTCACCACAAGACTTCCATCTTCCAAACTTGTAGTATATCTCAATGTCCAAAAGTCACGAGCGGATGCCAATGTTGTTGGTGCATAAGTCTAAGAAAAAAACACATTGAAAACCAGTTACACACACTGCTGGAAGCTAATAAATTCCAAGTTCAAGGATAGAATTTTATGCAAAGACAAAAACCTGCATATATATGAGCTCTATAGTCCCTCCATTTCCTGTAGGAATCACGCTCACAACATCAAGGCAACGACAATCGCGAAACCAAGAAAGACGATCTTTTAGAATCTCGGCAACCTGCGTAAAAAAGTTTCTAGAGTTTTAATGGAACAAAAAATGTTAAAGCACAAATCTTGACATTTATAACAAACAAAAAATGGTAGAACAGACAATATTACCTTACTCGGCTCGAGACTCACGAGACCGCAGGCTCGTGCTGCTACCCCACTACAGTTGCGTGAAACAGCAACAATGCCAATAGAATCCGGACCAGGCTACAAGAAAATAAAAAGTTTCAGTTCAAGGCACACGATGTTAATCCAAATAAACATCTGAAAAGAGAATCAGAATCACCGCAAGGAATTTAAATATATACCTTCATCCCTATCATTTGGACCCAGTCGACAGCAGTTCCTGTAGCCTTTCCAAGGAACTCTGCCAGGGTCTCCTCAGCTATAGCAAGAAGACTGAGATACGAACGAAGAAAAAAGCAAGCTTCAGTTAGACAGTAAGTGTTTAGACCAACAAACCAAAATACTAATGGTGTGCTGTTCAGATTGGAAAAGGAATCATCGTCAATTACCCAGATGGGCTATTAGCATCCCTTTCTGGATGCTGAGGTGCTATGTTTTTCTGTTGTTGTTGACCACTCATGACGACAGATTCACAGCTAGTATCAGTGGTCGGTGCACTTACCTATTACAAACCATAAACGTGAGATTCATTGCAAAATAAAAAGGCCAAAAAAAAAGAAAAAATGAAGAAGAAGAATAAGATTTGGTAGTCACAGATAACTGCTGATTTATTCAAGGAAAACATGAAGCATTATTCAAGGATGTGAGAAAAAATTATACTAAGCTCAAACCAGAATTCCTAGTAGGCTAATAAAATAAGAAAACTCACTGTGTGCAATTGTTGGCGCATATAACCATTTTCATAAACCAGCTGTGAGACCTGCTTCTGGAGGCGGTCATTCTCTTCCATCAACAGCTTGTTCATGGCACTCAACTTCCTGTTAACAGTCTGAAGACGAGACGCTTCCTTCCTCTGCTTTTCACGGCATCTACAAAAGAAAATTTTTAGTAGTTTTTCTAATCGATCGCTTTCAATAATTCAGTTCTTAGACTATTCGTTTTTATCTCAAGGAGACGATTCAACTAGTGAGCAGAAGAACAATTTATGATAATCTTAAAAGAACGCAACGCTTTTTAGGTTTGTAGAGTGAGGTAAAAACTGGATCCATATAATGACAATGAACTTATAAATGTCACATAATCTTTTCAACCACTTTGCTCATATAAAAATGCTGCCATAGAGTTGAGGTAACAAATTTGATATCATACGTTGAAGGAAGGCTACTGACAGAATATGAAGTAACTTGATTCGGTGCAGCAAATGAAAATTGTTAGAAATTTTATTAGATAAAATCAATAAGAACCCCCAAGCTTTAAATCAAATAATTTTAAATCAAGTAGAAGTTAGGAAGACACTAAAGCCAAAATCAAGAACATGTTAATTAACATACAGAAACCTGGATGATGAAGACAGATAAAAACAAGTGAAATAATTCAATTACGCGTTTTGGTCATCACAATATAATTTTGCATATTAGAGAATAGAATAATAAAGAAAATAGAAATGTTCAATAATAAATTAAAAATATATAAAAACAAATGCAGCAAACCAACCTTATCAAACTGCATTTTTTGACAAAAAAATTTCAGGTGCATTCTCAACATTCTATGCAAACTTCTGGCCTTCAATAGTAAAGAAAATAACTTGACCAAAATGGGAAAGCAAATCCAAAGCTAAGTGTTGATCAAATTCTTTGAACAATCTAACCAAAAAATAATACACAGCCAACTCCAGTCTTAAGGCAAGAACTGAAAAGTGCTCTTTTAGGCTTTTCTTGTTCCCAAAAAAAAAAAAATGGAGTTCAAAAGGATAAGAGACATTATTAAGAAAATAAATCTTTTTCCTGTAAAAAAATTTAAAGAAAGCTTGTATTCAGAAATAGTTATTTCTGAATCTACAAAAAGGTAAAGAGATACAAAAGATTGGGAAAATAACAAAACTTGGATTCAACGAAAAACATTAGACACCTGGAATACACCTCATAAACACCGGAGATAAAGTACAAAAAAGGCCTTCATGAGCTAGTGATTTTTGGATAAATAAATACCTGCGGTTTTGAAACCAGACTTTGATCTGTTTAGGTTCAATGTTAGAAAGAATGGGACACTCTCTAATGAGCTGTTGCCTTCTCAAAGAAGTCGGTTTTGGGCATTCTGCGTAGACTCTTTCCAGGGCTTCCACTTGCTCTGGTGTGTACCTCACATACTTGCTAGCATCCATTTGCTGTTTACTGTAACTTCCGCAACTATTGCTCTCTCTGTGCATCAAAAGTGCCATTCAGAAAACCCCCCAAAACTCTGCTTGTTTGTGTTTGTTAAAGAGTTTGTAGATGTTGCATGAACAGGCAGGGAGGCTCTCTTCCTCTCTCACTCATCAAGATTTTGATATGGTGAAGCCAAGAAGAAAAGAGAGAGCTCAGTTGGTATGGAAAGTGAAATGTAGAGAGAGAGAGGGTCTCCTTGTCTGTATTTTAGACAGCAATTTCGAGAACTTCAAAGAAAATGATTAAACTAAAATAAATATTAACTGTTTGTTTGAGCTGTTAAATGTCCCAATGGTCACTGAAATTCTGTCTGTTTCTTTGTTTGTTGTTAACGTTTAAAAAATATCGAGTTTGGTCATTCAATTTAGTCAAACGTTAAACATTATTCACGACATAACATTCGTTTTAAACAGTTAACATAATTAATGACTTAACTAATATAACGTACATGTGGTGTCAAATTGTCACGTCTTTGATTATTCACTTAACTTTAAAAAAATATTCGATTGCTCACTAAATTTTGAAAAACGTATTTGATTACTCGCTGAGTTTTGAGATGAATTTTTGCCACTAAATTTATAAAAATAACAGCAACATGTTGCTCGTTGAAAAATGTGTGAAGCAAAAGCATGGATCGCGAAAAGTAATAAAGTAAACAAGCGAGTTCACTTTGTCGATTCCACGAAAAATGATTACTAAATTACACGATAATTAAATTTAATCTTTAACATATTTTTGTAGAATTTTAAATTATTTTCATCATTTGAAAAATTCAAATTTATTGTGTGTTTTGTTGTTAAAATTAAATTTAAATAAAATTTAAATTTTGCAAGAAACACACGATAAATTTAATTAAATGAATTTTGACGACGAAATAGATAATTAATCAAAATTAGAATTTTATAATAAAACACACAAAAATTTTAATTAAATGATTTTTGTAACTGAACACATAATAAATTTAAATAAATGGTTGTGTATTTTCAGCCTAAAATTCTATAAAACTATATTAACGAACTCATGGGCTCAACGGATGATGGATTATGTTTCTCATGGGATCGACAAATCGGACTCACTTGTCCACTTTATTACCTTTACATGACACGTGTGCTTGCAATACACATTTTTGAAAGAACAACTGATCGCCGTCAATTTTTATAAGTTTAGTGGCTAAAATTCGACCACCTCAAATTCAATGAGCAATCGAACTCGTTTTTCAAAATTTAGTGAACAATTGAAGACTTTTTTAAAAATTTAGCGAGCAATTGAATACGTGATAATTTGTGACGGCATGATGAAGCGTCACATGTGCATTTCGTTAGTCATGTCAGTGATTTCGTTAAGGATTTAAATTGATGTTTCGGTGAGAAACGTTCAACATTTGAATAAATTTAATAGTCAAAAATGGTCATTTTAAGTTTCAATAAGCAATCGAAAATATGAACATAAGTTCAATGACCATTAGGACGATTAACTCTTTGAGCTGACATATTATGGAAAAGTATGATGCTATTAGTAGTGGACGACTAGAATAGTCGCCTTGCGTGATATTTTATGCGGCAACTTGTTATTTTAGGCATTAATTCCATGTAATTTTGTTATCTCGAATTACGAGCTAATGCATCAATAACAAAGTTACACATATGATGACTACTGCAACCGCGATTATAAATAGCATTTTGAAAAAAAAAATTACTTTTTGATAGTGATATTTTGAAATTGTATAATTAAAAAAATAGAGAAGATTTTTAAGTTTACTTACAATATTATTTTAATGGGAGAATATTTGATCGAAAATAAATTTTTAGAGAATGAGGCTTAAACATGAGCTAATTAGAATAGTAAAAGTATTACGATAATGAAAAATTGTACACGTGTGCATAAGAGATTTTTTTTTTCAAGTGAAAATTGATATTTTTAGAATGTGTGTTCAAAAAATAGAAAAAAAAAAATTATGAGTCCTATAAATGTGTAGTTGGAAATAATTTCAAACAAATCTTCCATACAAGCCCTAATACTTGGAAGATAAATTTGGGGGGAAATTCAATCTTTCATAAATTTATAGATATTTTACCAGTGAAGAACTTGTAAATATTACTTCAAATTCAGTTTGGTATCAAGCATAACGTGTTTCCTTAATTTGGTTGGAGAAAATATTTTCGAGAGAAATAGAATAGAAAATTATTGCAAAAAGTGATTTCTTATTTTATTTTAGTTAAATAATAAATAATTATATATGATAATTGTGTCTATATTTTATTTTTACTTTGATCTATCAAAAATTATTTATTCTACAAGAATTAAATAATTGACCTTCAAAATCCATGCAAAATTAATTATGATGCTTGGCAGGAATAAAACAAGACAAAGACAGCAATTACATGCACTGAAGAATTCATAGAATTAATTATTAATTTGAAAACATGCATGCTTCCCTCAACATGATATCATTATTACGCTTTAGGCACTAATTAATTCAATTGTTAGACCTGATTATTAACACATTTTCCACTCTGGCTAATTAATTTTGACTAAGTCTTAACAAAAATAACATTTTTAAATGAAACTCAATTCGATATGATATCGGATTTCTGGCGCTTCTTATTTATGAGATTCTAGCGTCGACTTGGAAAGGTTCAGAGAAACTTTCTAGTTATGAATCAGATACAAACCAATGGAAGGTGTTCGGTTACAATTTCGAAATCATTATTAATATGTTTTTTTTAGTTAGAATTTACGAGCAAAACATCTCGTAAGTGATGAAAATAAGAGTCTGTTTGGTAGAATTCAAAA
>CAIGRR010111631.1:0-16557 GCA_903798365.1 Fraxinus sp. 1973-6204 | reverse complement strand
TTCCTATCAAACGGACCCTTAGATTCCATTATCTCAATACCCTATGTTTCTCACAAGACTATAGAATTTGGATTAGCTGTTCAATTGCATGCAAAATTGGAAATCAGATATTGAAAGTAATACTAAGAGTCCTGATTTTGCAATATTTTCTGGCCTTCACAAAATTATTGCTTCACACTATCTTCTATTGAAGTCTTACTCTACAATATTATATAGATTGGAAAATAGGCAATTATAATCCTGCAAAAGCCATTGTTGGACGAAAATTGTTTCATGCTTGAATTGCTCATATAGCAAGAGTAGATGACCTACTTTTTCTAAGTTTCTTTCGTTAATGTTTTCGGATTAATATTATTTACTTGGCATGTATAACGTTCTTTTTGTACAACAAGCTAAAACGTCTGATTCTCGGAAATCTATTATTCTAGGATTCACTCATTCCTGACACTTGGATGTGATGGAAGAAAGGGATAAAAGGTATCTTAAAAGGAATTCTTTTTTGTATGAAACTAAGAAATGCTACATTTCCTGAATGGTCTTTGTATTTAATTTTTTCGAAGAAATGTTGTTAAGAACGAGTGTAGAATTCAATTCACTGTCACAAGTGCACTTCTTTTCTTGTAAGTTAATGTGGTTTCAATGAGTATCCTTGGTTATATATAGATGCTCCACCATGGAGACTACAGAGAGTTGAAATCTGTTGTCCCTGTTAAGCCGTCCCCCACTAAATTTTTGACACCTTGACACATCTATCTTTTTTTATCAAATTGGAAGACACCAAGATAGTATAATACAATTTACATCGCCTTGCTTCTTCACATTTGCTAAACGTGCCAAAGATGTCAAAAAATTAGCGGGCGACAGCTAAACAATGGCAGATTTCGATTTGAGTGACAGACTCTCAAGAGACTCGTTATAATCTGATGATGCTTGGACTCTTCTAAAATACTGCCTACCAGAATGGTAGTAAAGATGAGAGGGAAAGAGGAAAAATTACTTAGATGACTGAAATTTCAACAAATGAAATAGCATCTAAGATTAATAGCCAGTTGTTTCCCCTGAGATATATGTCACACAGTTTGCAATGTAATTCTGGTTCTATTTTTATTTGGCAATATTTTGATATAGATGGTACACAAAAACATATTTCTGTTGAAACATATAGAATGATCTATTTTCTAGATCCTTATGACCAGCTGTCATCTCGAATTCTGGTGGCTGTAGATTAGTGTTTTCCTACCATTTTTTAAGCCTGAGATTCACTTGATCACTCTTTTGCCAATGGCCTAATCTTATGTGTTCAAGCTTGTGCTAGAATAGCTTATCAAATTCAGATTGTTATTGAAACCTTTAGTCATTGCTGTTTTTGTTGATGCAGAGTTCGACACCACCAAGTATTCTACTGGTAAGTATTTCTCGCCTCAAGAGTTGACCTATGAAACTAAAATGTTTCCTTCTAGGGGAAATTATTTCACTCATGCCCGGATGGTGTTCTCGGATTGGCAGTTTGCCTTGTGCAATGGAAACTTTTTGATTTGATATTCTGTTTTCAGTAAATGAGTTATAGCATAGCTTATATCTGAATATGGACATGTTTTCTTGAAAATTTCTAGTCTCTTTCAGGGTGAATAGGGAACAATAGCGAAAAATGTGGGATTTTTTCAGGAATAATGCTATGTTCTAATCTTCCTCTGAGCAGTCCAACCCCATTCCCAACAAGGACTACTGAATGCTTCAGAAAAGTTAAAATGAAGCATGCAGTTTCCAGTGAAGAACTTAATAAACAAATTAGAAGAGGATCAATTAAGACACAGATTTAGAGCATATTGAATAGAAGAAACTGTTGGCAAAATTATCTTGTTGCGGTAAATAAGTTTAATCCTATTCCCTTTGATAGATAATATTTCCAAGACAAACGCATCACAAAGCCATTTCTAAATCCATGGAAGCATGAATTTTCGAGTCTTTTGAGGGAATGAAGCCATTTCCAAGTATTTGTACTAACTACTAACCATATTAGCCAAGACAGAAATGATTTGTCTTTGAAACAACCTTAGCAATTGGTTTATATATCTCATTCGACATGATGTCTGATTTCAGGATGTTATCAGATGGACACGAATCTTCAAAACCTGATAACTCAGCCTGAAATAGCATTAGAGTGAAGTTTTTCAATTGAAAACATTTTAAAGTGTAGTAACCAAATTGAAATAAAATTAAAGTACAGTTACCTATTAGACATTAGAATAATATAGTTACCATGAACGAAATTACCTATTAAAAAATGGATTAAAAATGGTTATTTTCATAACGAAGGTGAAAATCAAGGATGCTTGGGCATAACCCGCGATTTACCTTCGCCAGTTACTGAGGGGCTGACGGCTGGTGGTCCAGGAAATTAATTTGGCTAAGTTGGGATATCTGGGTACCAAAAAAAAAAAAATAATAATAATAATAATCAATTGGACTTCACATCAGAATCTTATCAGAATTTCCCTGGTACACTAGAAAACTCTTCGAGCTGATAAGAATTCCATATTGCACACAAATGACGGGGATCGTCCTTCATACCGTGGAGATAATTGGAGGAAATATGGTCAGAAGCAAGTGAAAGGAAGTGAGTATTTGCGAAGTTAATACAATTGTACAAATCCCGATTATCCAGTGAAAAAGAAGGTTGTAAGAACAGTTCCACCATCTGACGATCTGATTACATCTGGAGCGTTCAATAATAGCATCTCAACTCCTAATGATGAATTTGAGGTAGGAAGCAAAGGTTTGGAGGCAGAAGGTGATGAACCCAAAAGCAAAAGAAGGCAAGTGATTCTTTTACCATTTGCTGGCAATTGAAAGAATAATGATTTTCTTAAGTTTACTCATCGAGTTCATGAACATTGACGTATTGAATTTGTTTTTCTTTACCAGGAAAAATAGGAACCTATCAAGAAAAGAAGGCATGCACGATCCTCAGACTGTTCTCCAAAGTTCTGTGGATTGTCGAGTTCTTGGTGACGTATATCACCGGAGGATGTATTGCCAGAAAGTTGTGAAGGGGAATCCATATCCCAGGTTAGGCTTGAAGCAAAAAATATGGTGCCACTTGCTTAAATAAAAGCTTTCATTGGTCATAACCCGTTCTTTGTTGGCTCAACAGGAGTTACTATCCATCCACTAGACTCAACTGCAATGTACGCAAGTTCGTTGAAAGAACATCAGATGAACCAAGGGCTTTTGTTACAACATATGAGGATAGACACATCCATGAATGCCAATCAAAAAGGCAGATTCAGCAACTTCCAAGACAAGTATGAAGAATAAATCATCTGCTTGTCCATAGTTTTAAATTTTGGTTTTTGTGTCTGATAGCTGAACATGAGGAATTATTATAGAATTAAAAAGCCATATAAGATGAATGTCTTCCTATTGTTTGAAATTGGATTTCTCTCCCATCCACAAAACTAAACTTGTCCATTTTGGAGTCAATGTATATACTACAGGCTATCTGGTACCAAATGTGGATTAACACAGCATGGTTTCTCACCGAAGCCACCTCCCCCACACCGTTGGCCGTGGGGGACTCTCCTGTTTGACATGTATAAGTAGATAACCTTCTTTTGTCACAACATAGTAAAACCAGAAAAAGAACTTGGAAGCTCTTCACAAGGACGATAGGAGGTGCAAGATACCGTTTCATGAAGTGGCAGCATCTATGTCTTGAGGTGTCATTTATATATACTAACATTAACATTGAGTACGATTTTTCCTCTATTCTTGATGGCCGTTAGTACGACTTTGTGCACGGCTTGCATCTGATCCCTCATTCTCAGTTTTGCTTTCACTAGAAGCCACAGCATTACTTGTCTTCCCCTGTTGCAATAGAAGAATTCATTCATTTATACTTTTAGTTCGAACAACGTCCAATACATCCAGCTTAAACTGACATGAGATAAACTTCAGAACTATGAACTTGACACACTATTGATGAATTCAGCTTTAGCATATTGGTATCTGTGCGTGTGAATGACTAGTGTATTTTATTGCTTGTTACTGGAAATCAATATGATTATTGTTCATCTAGCATTGTGCCATGGGATCTGCTATTCACCATCAAATAGTAGTGTTAGAATGTAATGACAACCAATAAAGAGTGCAATAACTTGCCTTGTTCCTGTCACGCCAACCAAGGCCAAATGAGAGCAGGCCAGTTCTTGTTGGCATATTCTGTGGAGATTCTACATTTCCAACTCCAGGCCTGTAACGTAAGTTGTCATTAGTGAATTTGTCATAAAGAACTCAAAGGATGAGAAAAGACAATGCTAAGAAGCTGAATGCAAGTGTCCTATGTGATGGGACGAGGAACTTTCTGAAAGGGAATTCTAAAATTTTTCTATAGCAATTCTTTCAGGGAAAGCAATAACTTTAGTATCTAGAGAATAGTTCACGAACCTTGGGGATGACAAGGCTTTAATTTGCCCTGTTTCATATTGCAATGTAGCTTCTAGCATTGACTCAGCCATAACAGCCCTCTTTTCCATTTGAGCAAGTGAAGTCACAACTTTTTCATACTTCTCCTGTACGACTTTAGAAAAGTTCATACTTTTGTCTGGGTTTAAGGAAATGAAAATGAAACAATTCAACCGTGAACTATTTTTTATGTACCAGAAGAAGGTACTTGTTGCAAGCCAATAATACAGACATGTAAAGTAAATCACGATGAAAAAATTGCATTTAGTATATTATTTCATCAAAGAAGCCAATTTAGTTTTCTGTGACAAGGGGAACCTAGACCTAGTACTCTTTAAACTCATGGTTAACACTAAATCTAGGGTCACTAGCCGCTCATTAATCCTATGACCACCTCCTGTTGCAGAAAATTACTTGCATGTGAATGAACCTTGGAAAGTATAATCACAAAACAGCAGACTTTTATGAAGAATTTGAACGATCAGTTGCATCTAGTTTCTAATTAATTTTGAAAAGTGAATAATCTTATCAACCATCTTAATTTGTTTCTTAGAACAGTTAAATAATTACCATTAGATAGATATTGGTTTCCCATTGTTTGACAGAGCAAGACCAGGGTAAAGATGTTCAAGTGAGAGTGTCATAACCGGTAACTATATTTTCTTCAAAATGATTCCTTTCTATGCAAAAACAAATATAAAAAATGCCACGACCATTACTTGCCATGCGTTTTCAGAGTAGGAAAAAAGAATCTCCACACTCCATGTTCCACTAAGGAAGATGATCTATTGCCATGGGATTTGGGACAATTAGGATACACAAAGATTGATTCTAGGTTAAAGTAGTATCTTATGTTTTCCTCCCCAGAATTTACACTCCCTAGAGAAAACTAAGGAAACAATACAACTGTTTCCTACAAAATGCATCAGTGTAACCAATGTAAGGAGTTTTTTGAAGCAAATAAGAATTGGAGTATCAATTATTGTAACTTGAACAAAGATAAAACCTTAAGAACATTTACTGCATAACTCTGAGCAGCTGCATCTTGTTCTGCAAACAGTCGAGCATCTTCAGTGACCTTCTGTTCTTGCTCAACCCGCAGCAGAACCTAAAACAAAATCCTCATCACTAGAAATTGTAAAGAAGATACCTGTCATTTTCGCCTAGGTCCATGTAGAAATGAAAGAGTAGGTTGAATCAAACCTGAAGCATAGCATTCTCCTGTTCTTTCTTATCAGCCAGGGTTTGCCGTAGTTCAGCAACCTCTAGCTCCAATTGCTCAACCTGCAGGATAGTAAATAATGTAAAACCTTCAAATGGAAAACTAATTTATGACTGACACACTTCAGGAAAGCAGGAAACTAATTTTCTCTCCCTCGTTTTTCCATCAGGTTAGAAGAATGTATCACTAGGTAGAGAACTGGGCGAGATGATACACTAACTCCAGAAGATCTCAGTGAATCTAAAAGTTACACCATGTAATATAACAGAAGTTGTTCTAGATAAAATGTATTCTACAAATACCCTTGCACTCAATTCCCTTCTATTATCTTGCTTGACCATCTCCATAAGGGCAGCCTCCAATTCTTCTGCCCTACAAAAGAAAAAAAAAACACATCTTTCATAAATCAAAAGAATGCTTTGCTCAAACAAATTATGATTGGAGGACGATTTTTTCCGCCCAAAGAAACATTATATTTAATTATTAATAAATTAGCTAATGCGGTTAAGTAAGGTAATATGATTGAATTGCAGAAAGTGTGAGTGACAGCACGGTTTGAAGCACTAGGCACTGTAAAGAAGCAAAAAATGCTGTGTACTTGATCAAGATAAATTAAATGCTAGCATGACTGACAATCATGATGCTATTTAAGAGTTTAATACAATAATTTGCACATTTTCAACTCCAACTGCAAAAGAGAGAAGAAAATAAGTTGACAAGTTCTTCCATTTGGTTAGAGTTCAGATGCCAAGCATTATATAGACTAACCTGAGCATAGCAGATCTCTTCTCCTCCAGCAAACTACACAGCTCGACCTTCAACCAACCCACCTGCAAAAAATCTATTCATAAGTGAATTGGAAAAACGACAACACGAGAATGGGTTACAAGTTCTGAACCATTCAACAAATATATCATAAAGGCATTTGCTATTAACGGGTACACATTGACATAGCTGTCTATCAAAAGTTCGAGTTAGCACAGAAAAGAAAGATAAGATATATGCCAAATGCTGTAACACAGAAACTGACACATTTATGATAAGCAGATGTATTGCACGCTTATACAACGTCAATCTGAATTTTCAATAACCAGTATGAATTGGTCCTACAAGCTTCAGTTAGGAGGAAGCTAAGGAGAGATGGTCAGAAAGTTCCCATTGATTTCTCTATATTGATTATAGAGTCTCGACCCGTGACAAAGCAACATTTGATATGTTACTGAACCACCAAGCCAAAAAGTCATGGATTTATTGTGTTCATAAATTAAAATAATGGATACATATACAGAACAGAAATATTAATGGTGAGTACTCAACCATTTCAAATCCATGATGTGCCAACAACACTCAAATACACAAAGAAAACCCCAAGGTCATGAAAGAAGGGATGAATTGTTGAAATGAAAATAGATTGTCAGATAGCAGCCAATAATGTAATCTCAACAAACGGAACACGAGTTTCTTCAGTGATTAAAGGAGCATAAAGGTGAATTCCAAGTAAAATGGATGGTAACCTACTTGATCTTGAAGGTCTGGAAGAGAATCTACTTCAGTATCAATGGTTTTGCTGTTAAGAAATTCATCCATGTTTGTAGAATAAGATTCTGCATCTGATACTTTACCAGCCATTAGCTTGTTGTCTGATCCTGCTTCCATCATTCTTTCTTTTATCAATGATTCAGGAGCATGCTTGAAGCTATACAACTTATTTGCAAGACCTTTAGGATCTTTAAAAACTTGACCCCCTTTTGCTCTTTCCTCAATTGTTGCAAGTACAGATGGTCGATGCTTCTCTCTCAGTCCTTGTAGTCTATCTTCAGTAATGGTCAAGAACCCCATACAAGCAGTCAACACAAGTTGGCTGCTATCAAATGTGGACCCAGTGAGCGATTGTAACAAAGTGATAGCATCTCCAGCATCCTTAGTAGTAACTACAGCAGGACCTGCAAATATTTGGAGATGATAGTTTCACTTATTATCAACCATGCAAATTGACATGGTGTAACAGTGTCTGCATTACCATATAAATCCATCAAAGCAAGAGCAGTTCGAAATAGCATGACGCGATTCCCTTCAAACAATATCACATCCCAAACTCGAAGAACTGGAGCCAAGAAGATTGGTCAAAAGTTCACGAAACACGTAATCTAGAGTATGTCTTTGGGATTTAAGGATGATCAAGAAATAGAAACACATGACCGATATATATAGTCACGAACTTAGATTAGATTTTTGATAGTACAAGTCCTTACCACTTTCCCATGGAAGAATATTTACAAAGATTGAGAGGAACCAAGGTCCAATTATCAATGTCACCTGCACTCCCAAATAATCGAGATGATTGACTGCAGCATCGTAGAAGTAATGAGAAACTTCGAATTTGACACAAATATGTTGGGAAAAGAAAAGGCAAACATAAGATTATAGACATACCAAGTTTAGGAAATGTTTCATGCATCAACTCCTCAAAAACAAGCTGGTCAACCTACATTTAAAACAAATTCTTCTGGTTGAGTGTCAGATCCATTTAAGATGAGCAAGCAATAATTGCAAAAGCCCGATTAATGGAATACATACCTGGGATTCTATCATTTCCAGCGAAAAGTAACCATCAAAATAGTCATCAATAATACCCACCAAAGTCCTGAAAGATTTAAAACAAACTAGTTGATAAAGTTAGCATTTTTTTGATTCTTTACTACACAAGCACACCGTATAGAAGATTTATATATATGTAGATACATAAATAAAGCTTTATCAGGATGATTGATATTTTTAAATTATTCAATATTGAATCATATTATTATTTCAATTAATTTAAAAACAAAGCTTGTGAGCCAAAAGATTTTGAACAAGCATGAGATATAGTAAAAAGTACAAAGATTCATCGTTATGATTTTTAGAGTTACAATACTGATTTCATGAATATTATAATGCAAATTTATCATATGCTGTGATCATTCAATCATGCATTCGCTTTGGTTACAAGAGATTTAAGGGTAGTGATACCAGTTAATTGAAGAGATTTTGACTTTTGAAGAGAAGGCTCGAAACCATATTTATTCTTAAATCATACGGAGAAATGCATTGCTTATGAGATAAAAAAAAATGTGCGAACTAACAAGAACTATGTGAATCAAATAATTAGTGGTTCACAGGGATGACAGTTCATGTTCAATTTATCTCTTGCAAGTGGATACCGAGAGGTCTGCTTGGAAAGTTTTATTAAGCAGGATAACCACTGACTTGGATATCTATTTACAATGTATACAAGTACGAATAGGAACAGCGAGGGCAATAGGTTAGAGAAAAATCATTGTTGTGTATGTGTGAGGGCAATAGACCAAGGAAGGCAGCCAAATGTTAATGAAAGAGGCAAATTCTTCCACTAGAACATTTCAATTGAAACGTGCCAGTAAAAATACAGTTCATTGTCTTTGAACCACCGAATCCTCTTCTCATGACCTTTTCTTCTGTTCTTCTCATGTGAACTGACACGACAAGCAATCTCATATAAACAATGACACAGACTTCTGAGCCTTGTCAAGAACGAGATATTTATGGAAATTTCCGATTACTTATGATTGTCGTACAAGAACAGCTCATCAGTCGTCTTCTAAAAGGAAGCTGACTGATTGGATATATTTGTATTAGATTTCTGCAGAGAAACAATGAGCAACAAATGGGTCCTAAATGATCCAAAATTCCAAATTAATATTCACAATTGCAGGACAGAGACTGAATTTCTTCAACGAAACAAATTTTGCATCAACAAATATTTCACAATCGTTTCAAACATTGACTTCTATATAGGAATTAATTACAAGAATGAGGAAGTACAGAGGCAAGGGCCTACAAAATGCCCGTCAAATGCAAAACAGTCTCCATTCACATCTAACAGTTCTGTTCCTCCTCAAAATTTAAAATACAGGAATAAACAGGATGATGACAGGTGGCTTGAAACTTACCAAAAGGCATTTTCTTCCGGCATCATGAGAAGTAATAAGCCAGCAAAGAAATTCATTCCCTGCAAGTGTAATTACACATAAGAGGAAGTTAAAAATGAGAAGCGAGTATTGTTAAAAGAAACTAGTTATATCTTGATGTGGTTAGAGTGGAATAATACATGACGTGAAGAACAACGGACAACTAAAAGTGAAAATCGAATTAAGAATGTTTCTGGCGACGTCTTATTTCCTTTCCAGTCATGTATGACATTAGTCAGACAACTTTCTTCAACATTCCATCAACCTAAATTGTTCAAAATCTTCATAAAAAAACTGAAAATCTCGATTCTCTACTTCTGTTACAACTTCTATATCTACATTAAAATCCATGGATTGGAAGTGTGTGTACCTGATAAAATTCCCAAATATAGTGAAGATTTTGCACCAAGTTGATAAATCAGCATTAAATATTAGTTTTAGGAGTGTGCATTTCCTATATTGGGTCTTATTTTAAAAGTCAAAAACCGTCCTTGTTTCTATTTTCACAAAGATTCAAATTTTATCTCGGACTATCCCTATATGTTATCACCTCTTTTTTGCATTCAAAAACATTATTACTCAGAAGTCAAAGATAAAGAGCACATGATTTATGAAAAGGAAAACAAAGAGACAATATCTTCAGGCAACACACACCTGGCAATACCCAACAGATGGGTTGTGTCGCGCATATGCCAGAAGTACACGCCTTAGTGAATTTCGACCATTTTCATTCAGTGCAGGATGTCCTGGAAATGTTCGGTGCAGATCCTGACAATAAGAAGATAAGTAATTGAGAAATCTGGATAGCAATGCGATATGGTATACTATTATTGATTAAAAAAAAATTTGATTCCAAACTAGAACATAAAGTATGGGAGGAAAAAACAGAAATAGCAAAGGGGAAGAAAAGAGACACATGAGAATGCAGAAAAGGTAAAATAGTACAAGTGTCCATTGGGTAGAGGCTCAATGTGTAGAGAATGCAATCAACATCTTAAAAAAGGAAACCAACGTTGTTTTAGTTTGACAACAATTAGCTAGAAGGCATTTTTGAAGACCATCCCATGTGGGCCCTAAGAAGAAGTAGCACCTACGAATTAATAAATTGAACGATAAAGTCCAGGGCCCATGCATCTAATGACCTTCTCAATTTGCTTTTTCCATTTTTCTGACAAATCAACACCCTTCCTGCTGCGTTGCTTGCTATCATCACCCGACAATAATTCTTCATGCTCTTGACCATCGCTAGCATCAAATTCTACAGCCAACAAATCCTGGTAATATCTCTCCACCCGGCGTGTTCTAACACCAACGAAGGCTTGCCAGACCTGCCCCACAAGTCCACAGATAAAAGAAACTTTAATGCTGGATGGAAATTATGAAACCTGCATATTGATAAAAAGTGCTAGACTGTACCTCTCCTCTAAGGTCCCCTGGTACTCCTCCACGAACGAGAAACTCTAATTCTTCCTTCCAAGGGAATACTGGTTCCGGGTAAATTTCATTGCTGGCACTACTTCCTTCAGCAGAAGCATCTACACTGTCATCAGCTATTTCATTGTCGTAAAATTTCTCCTCTCCATCCTCTTCAGATTCCACTTTTGATAATCTTGCCTCATCTATTGATGGAAGCTGATTGTGGGTAGAGATTATATTTTCACTGCCCATGTTTCTTCTCTTTACACGAAAACTCATCATATGGTCAATGACATCTAGAGATGGATTAATTTCAGCCCACGTCTTCACCTCATGAGACTTTATTTGTAGGGTAACTGGGGTCTCTTTAATTGGATTGCTTTCTGTCCTAGTATCAGAAAGAGGTTTCTGTATTCTTGAATCATCCCCTTTACCACTCACCTCCTGAATAGATTTCTGCTTTGTAACTTCAGAACTTACAGGCTTTTGCTCACCTGAATCGTAGCCTTCTTCGCACAACTCCTGAGTAGGCTCAGTTTGCTGCTTCGTAAGTTTAGAACTCACTGATTTTGTTTCACTTGAATCATTCCTTCCACTTGCCTCGTGATCTGGTTCACTTTGTTGATTTGTAACCTCAGAAGCCACAGACTTGATCTCCTTATTGGAAAGATGCGATTGAGTAGACTTTGCTTGCTCAAGAAAGCCCTTCCATTTCTGCAATCTCTCTTCTTCTTCTTCCTGTAACCACCCATTTAAATCTAAGCAATCTAAATATAGCAGAAGTACATCTTTTTTATTCTAGTAGTCAGGAAATGGGAACGTGGTTAATTTTCTATCGTTCAATATTCTCAGACGATGGTTTCACCAAATGATTCCTTTGTTTGATATATAAAACCAATGTTCTTAAAATTATGAATGATCGCATAATTAAGAAAAACCAAAGGATTCTCTAGAGAAAATATGAATCAATGCAATTGTTGATAGCCAGGAAGAAGAGCAATTACCTTATAAATATCAGCATATTCTTGAAATCTATGGAGGTGCTTTGATGTCACAGTAAATCCATAGGCATCCCTGTAAACATTTCACAATTCTCATACCCAAAGAATCACCAATCATAGTACCAAATTTCTCATTAAACAGTGTCATATAGCATCATTAATTACACTTGTATGGCCACAAAAGTTAAAATAAAAAAAAGTATGGTGACAACATAATTTGGAGAGCATAAAATTCAATGAGTTGAGAACACATTCTAGCTACAATACGAATATCTGAACGGAAATTGGCCACCTTTTGCACGAGTTTACCTGGAATCAACATCCAAAAATCGCTTGCTCACCAAGGATAACAACATACTTCACAAGAATCCCAATTCCAGTGCCCATATCGCTTTTGTTTACTCAAACTAATCTCCAATCACCATTAGAATTCAACATTCCCAAAATCATCCTGATGCTGAGGTTTATCTCTACAAAACCACATTTCCTTTTTCACTAAATCTAAGGATACAATTTCCTACCATCCATCCAAAAATAAAACATAAAACAACATGAAGATCTGCAACTATTTTCCTAGGCTGATATTCTCCTATTCCTAGCTGGCTCCTAATAAAAAAATTAAATATAATTATCCTTCTTCACTTATTTGATTATACCATTCTGCATTGTATAATGACTGAAGAGTCTCAATAGAATTAAGTTAACTCGATTGGTTCATTGATCAGATTGAATCTCTCTGACAAAATAAATTTTCCTTGAATTTCGAATCCTAGCGTTCAGAGAATACGCTCCTTCTTAAGAAAAGTCAGCCACAACGACGCGTGTGAAGCTCAGAACTCGAAAATTCGGCGTAAGCATTATACATACACTTGATTACTTGAATATACATCTAAATGCATAACCATACGCACACACTGGAGTTCAGTTACCTCTGAGGCTCAAAACTGAGGAAAAATTGGGAGCCTTTGAGCGTCATCTGCGGTAATCAACTGTAAGAATTGGCTGCAATCAGTAATTTCTCGGATGATCGAAGGGCTAGTAATTCATCTCCGTTAACTGTCTTCCCTCTCCTTCGCGCGCTCACTATTCTCCACTGTTTTCTCTCTCTCTCTGTATGTATAGTTGACCGTTCCGTTAAAAGTAGACAGTGGCTTAACAAACAAGGGGTCACGTGCGGTGCGCGGGATTTTGGTTTGACGAAATCTCGTCATTACACGGCTGGCGATCGGGGTATGTTAACATTACCGCAAAGTTTATGGATTGGACAATTGTGTCGGTGCTACAATTAGAACACGTGCATACAAATAATATAAAATGAAATGATTGGGGGACAGGGATATTTATTACGTGTGGTCTTGATGGGAAAGGCTGTCTGAAATTAATTTCTTGTACTTTCTACGACAATTTGTAATTGAGAAAAATAGATTAATGTGATTGCTAATAATTTTCTGATAATAAAATTGCACTTTTAGCACCCGTTTGGTGCACATTATTTTTACAAGAATACATTTTTTTGGTTGATGTTATGGGGAATATGTGGTTGAAAAAGAAGAAAAAGTTGTTGATGTGATGAAAAATATTATTTTATTAAAAAATGTGGTTGAAAATGAGTAAAAAAATGAGAATGAAAAAATAATGTGGCCCAAACAGGGGCTTAGAGTGTGTTTGGTGCACATAAAAATGCGAGAATGTATTTTTTTGAAGTGATGTGATGAGAAATATGTNTTTATTAAAAATTTGGCTATTCCATTTTTTTCAAAATACATTTTTCTCTCAATTATTTTCAACCGCACATTTTTCAATAAAATAATATTACACTTACAGTGTGTTTGGTGCATATTAAAATAAGAGAATGTATTTTTTTGAAGTGATGTGATGAGGAATATGTGGTTGAAAAAGAAGGAAAAGTTATTGATGTGATGGAAAATATTATTTTATTGAAGAATTTGTAGTTGAAAATGAGTAGAAGAATGAGAATGAAAAAAATAATGTGAAACAAACAGGGGCTTAGACTTCCAATTATTCAATATAAGGTCTTCATCCTTTAGAAAAGAACAAATTGGTCTCCAACTTTTTGTTGTAATTGTAGAATCGGCCCAAGACGTTCGAGTCTCAATGCTTTGACGCTCGATTTTGTTTCCTAACTTGAACTGATATATAAGAATTTGAAATAAGACATTTTCACAACGATTGACTTTTAATTTATGGTTTCGTTATTGAATGTTAGATTGTACAATAACGAAAAGTTAAAAGTCTCAAATATTACTATTGGAGACCAATTTTGCTATTTTTAATTTTAGAAGCCTGCTACACAAACGCCTCGGTTGACACCTTGAATAACCGAACACGCACACCCCGGGAGTCGGGCATTATTTTATTCACGCAGGACTCACGCGCAATGTGAAGGTCGGTCACCCGATATATTAAACATTTTCGAGTAAAGTGGCTTTATTCTTAATTTTATATGCATGTATAAAAGTCATTTATCTTTATCCTTTTTTGTGACTTTCATTTATTCGAAATGATTGGATGGTAGTAGACGGTTAAAAAAAAAAAAAAAGTTAAAAATCCGTTCATTATACCATTTAGTCCGGTTCAACCTCAACAATTCAAATGAAACAAAAGAAGCAAACAAACTTATTAATCTTGATCGCATGCAATTTTCTACATAAATAAATTTAGGGTGTGTTTGAGCCACATTATTTTAAAAGAATGTACATCGGAATAGTAAATTGATGGAGAATGCGTGGTTGAAAAAGAAGGAAAAGTTATTGACGCGATGAAAAATATTATTTTATTGAAAAATGTATTGTTGAAAATGAGTAGAAAAATGAAAGTGAAAATTTTAATGTGTACCAAACAAGGTCTTATTGATAAACATGACAAGATTTACTGTAATCAGCAATATCAGATTTCAGGACTATGTACCAAATATTGAACCATGTTGCGAAAACGAAAAAATAAATAAATAAAATTGAAATTCGTACCCTCTCAAGAGCTTAAACTATTAAAGAAGAATATGCTTGTTCATCTAAAATGGTACCTCATTTTAAAGTCAAGCTGGCTTAATAATGTGGCAATAAAAACGTAATTTTAAAATTATGTTCTAGCACGCAACTCTGGATTCTGACCAAGAAACATTAGAGCTCACAATCGGATCAAGCAATCAATTAAGGTCAAAGTCTTTGCGGGAAATTCCATCTTTATTTTTAAGTATTGTTATTATATGTATTAAAGACATGAATTTTGAGTCAATTGGTAAATAAAATATGGGAAATTTCTTATATATTATTGCATTTGCTATTTCAATATGTTCTTTATTCTGTGTCATAATCTAGAGCCTATTTGTTTTTTATAGATAGCAAAATTTGTACCATTGCAATAGTGTTGTGGCCACAATATTTGACTTTGTTATGTCATAGTGGACCCCACAATTTTGGAAAAAAAAAGGGTCAAAAAATCTCTTTTCTTGTTGAAATAATTCTTCCAGACAGATCCCTAATTTATTAGTAAAATAATTCATTGTTGATTTTTCTTATTTTTCAGTTCATTTACTTTCTTCTATTATGTTTATTTAATTGTTTCTGGACACATTGAGAGTGCCTTAACACATGAAGAGACCTCATTGAGGGCGCCTTGGGAGGGGCATCTGGACACATGAACCCTCCCGGAGGCACCCAAATAGGGGACCTTCATGTGTTCATTATGGACACCATTATGAGTTATGTACTCATAGCATAACTCATAAAATATATACCCCGAATTGTCAAAGCATATCTTGTAAATACACGTAAACTAGGATAATTGCATCTCTGCCTACCCAGTTGGGGAAAAGTCAAGATATGGTTTTTTACTCATCAATTAGTGCTTGGTTGCTATAACTTAAAATTAAAAAGTTACAAATATATTTAAGTCAAATTTAACAATTAAGCATATCCATTCATTTCACTGATCCACAATTTTTCACCCACGAATTTCATCAACTTTTATCAAAAGCTTTATCCAACCACCTCTTATCGTCTTGGCAACTTTTAGTCTTAGCACCTCTGCAGAAATATATAAAAATTCACATGAGGTCAATATCGAAATAATGAACTAAAACGCAAAATTGAAAGAGTGTGTTGCAGTAAGATGCAAGAGAAACCTACAAAAGATGGGTACAGTTTAGTTCTTCATCCATCCTGTGCTGCTTTTTCAGTCAGATTTCTTCATTAAACTCAGCAACACCCCAGCACTAAGAGATGTAGCCACGAATCCAAGGGAAACCTCAGTAGATAAATGGAAACCTGGAGGCCAATTAAATTACAAACATAAATTTTGCTTAAAGATGTAATATACATGTGAAAGAACCCGTTGCGTTGAGTGACACTTACCAAAGAAATCAAGAATCATCTTGCACCCGATAAATCCCAGAATACCACCGATGGCAGGCTGAAATAATCGTAAAAATTACATGATAGAAATTGAA
>CAIGRR010111507.1:0-11407 GCA_903798365.1 Fraxinus sp. 1973-6204 | reverse complement strand
TTAGGTTGGCATCTACTTAAATATATATATATATATATTTTCACGGATCACGGTTAACCGCGGCCCGTGAAGGTACAACCCACAAAGCCCGCAGGTCACACTTCCTTGACCCGTGAACCGCCCGCTCGGGTCACGGGTTGGCCCGTGGTCCCGGGTCATTTCGGGCTGATTTTCACGGGTCTGGTCGGTCCGTCCGTCTTGACACCTCTAGGCCAAGAAGACAAAAATTTCAAAAAGTTTCTCACATCTGTGAAGAGACATTTAATTCTTTAACTATATGTCATACACTTGTAAAGTTATACAGTACTAATTCAATTGTAAATTACACACTTGTAAAGTTGAATAGTATGAAATGAATAGACGTGATGTACTAGCATCTATAAATGCCTACACCACTTCCAAAAAAAACACACCGAGAAAAATAACAACATAGCACACTATAACATTTGCACTAAAAACTCAAAGACATCCTTGTACATTTAATCTTGTAGATTCAAAGATTTCAGAAATAAAAGTAAGTCATGCTTATAGTTTCTCTTGTTTATAATTTTCGTTTACTTCATTTATTTTCAGGCAAGGCCTAAAAGAGGAAACATCAAGTAAGAAATCAATTTATTCAAAAGTTGTATTATATTTCCATATGTATACATCTAACTCTCTTAGCCTCTTTATTCTGGATTCCATGGCCAAAAAAGATAGAGTAATCCTCTGAGTTAAGTTAGTTATTTTACTTCTTAAGTAATTTTGTTTAAGCCTTTTTTAAACATGATGAAAATCCTTTATGGTTACAGTTTTAAGCCTTTTTAGAAGGTCAAGAAAAAAGTCGAGAGAGAGTTAAAAAAAGTATTTGAAAAAATTAATTTGCTGAACGATAAAGTACTCCAAGGCCATTACAAAAATATTGTTTTTAATTCTCTATATTTATGCCATTAGACGATCATACTTTGCTTTATTGTTCTTTAGAAAGTTTTAAAGAATCTATTAATATCTATCTTGAGAATCAAGAAACGGTATTTAGTAAAATGTATAAATAATTTATAAAATGATCAAATTTCATTTTTAACCACACATTGCATTATATCCACAAACAGTGTCTTTTTATTCACTACTCATTTTTATTTATTTATAAATTCCTTTGAAACAAAGGCTTAATATAAACTTAAGCAATATCAACATTAGGAGTCAAATTGCTTGACAAACAAGATGTTCCGATATTGAAAAATATGAATGAATGTAGGCATGCGAGAATACTAGATAACACAATAATCTGTTCTTTTACTTGAGTACTTATCCATGTTAAATTTAATTTATTTGAGCACATAGCCGGTACTAACCTATTACAAATGTTGGGACACAATTTAATTGTGTAGACTTGTTGATGTTGTTGACCTAAGTTTGAATAAAATCCCCAAATAAGATGTAAAAAAAAGGAAAGAAAAGAAAAAGAGCAACACTTCAAATATATTCATGGTGGAAGAAAACTAAGGGGATTTATATTATCAAAAGTGAAAGGCGCCCTATAAAGATTTTGAGATTTGAATTCTATAGATTAACGATATGACTTTGAGAAACACTTACAATCTCCCTTTTAAGTTTACATGTATCTAATTCTGATTACTTTGTATGGAAAATGCATTTTAATGATTATTAGGCTCACACGTGCAAGAAATACCTTGGGATTGGAGAGAAAGGCATAAGGAGTGATTTTGCACGAAATGTGAGAAAAAACTAACCACAAGAGGATTGGGATTATGAGTGAATCAACAACACTTGATTGGTTGTGTGAGTTCAATATTGGCTAATCACGAACACACTAAGTCGAGCATCAGTTAAGGAAAAAATTTTTTTTGATGTTGTTTGGATCTTTCTAAGTGTTACTTAAATTCGAACCTGAGGCATATGGTAAGCAATTCAATATTGAGTTTATTATTGGAGATTTGCTTAGGTTAGTAATATGGTTTATTCATAAGTTTTGTTTTGTTTTGTTTGAGGACGAACAAATGTTTTAGTTTGGTGGCGTTTGATAAGTGTATTTTTTTGCACCTATTATGGCCATATTACTAAGATTTTGTGTCATTTTAGTATTATTTTTTACTTAACTTGAGTTAATTTTATCTTGTTTAAGATTTTAACCCGTTTCTAAGCAATTGGAAAAGAGAGAATGATCAATTGGCCAGTGAATGAAAGTTTGGGAGAACTAATATGCATTGAATGAAAGTTGAAAGACCAAAAATCGTAGTAATTTAACACGGAGAACCAATATGGAAGAAAGAATGAAGAAAAATGGTTAAAAGGAAACTTCTAAAAAAATTTATAATTGGGGCAGCTGCCCAGTTATATAGGCCGGGCGGTTGTCCGATCCTTAATCTCAATTACAGTGGCTACTTATTATGCTTGGGGCAGTCGTCCCATTTTCTACTGGGCGCCCGTCTAGGCCAATTCGGCCAGATAATTCCGTTTCATTCAAAATTCAATTCCAATAAGGAAACTTCCATTTGGATCATGATATGCACGATTTTTAGAGACCTTTTTGGACTCTTTGGAGGGATTATAAATACTAACTCTCAAAGCATAATTAGGATGTACATAATTGAATTGCAAAATGTGGCAAAGAATGCATCAAGATCAAATCCAAGAACTTCAAGATTAAATTCACGAATTTCCGGGTAATGAACAACATTTATATCTTTTGTTTTCTTTTTTCACATGTTTGGCTAGATTTTTCTTTGTGCTAGGAGAACGATGAACCTTTTAATATGAATTTTTAATCTTTAATTTATATATTATTTTTCTATAATTATTGTGCATGGTAGTTTAATGAATTTGGTAGCTTATTTTATGCATTCGAAATAAGGAAAATAGATTCGACACAGTGTAGTCATAGGGTCTGATGGGGGATAGAAATATATTGCTATGCTTTATTTGAATCTTTAAGTTTTCATAAAAATTCATGAGCTCTTATATGTTCGTATTCGTCATAGAAATATAGTTGAGTCATATATGAGAGTATGTTTAACATTACTCGAGAGAGTTTGTTGAAGAAAATAGGAACATTGATTCTTCAAAATTCAATGGTATTGTCAAAGTGTAGAACTAAGATTAAAAATGATTATTAACAAACCGTTCCACTAGGCATCTCGAGCTTTTTTGCCTAATATAGTATCACAAGCGATCAGTTCAATACTAAAGAACGCGAAGTAGATCTTCAGAGACTCACATTTATCCCGCCTCATATCATTTTTCTTATCGTCGAAGCTTATCCCATCACACTCTATGCAAACAATTCTTGATTGATCTTAACAATAGCTTACTATACTACCACTTAGCGGGTCCACATAATGTTAGATGGAATCCCTGATACTTGAGTGCAGGATTCGCCCTCTTCAGTTGCATCTGAGTCATATATTCGCACAAGTGGTACATAGGATCACTCTTGCCACTATACTTCTCTATAATCGAACGGATAAATTATTTGAAAGTGATTCTTCTTTGATTTTCTAGAGAATGGCAGATGCTTATTGTCATCGCCCAGCTCATACAACATTGCAGGTCGATCTTCATACTTCTCGTATAGATGAGTGTTCTATAAGGTATTGATCAAGTTTTCTACTCTTCGACCTTCTTGGTGATTGTGCCAATTGTACTTCCTATCATGTGAGCTCACTTCTTCGGCAAACCTTTCCATGGCAAACCTAATCCTGAGTTGCTCCTTATGTTGTCTCTTCGTCACACTATTGTAGGTTTTTGATACATGTAAGTTGTTTCAATTCTCGCGAAAAGTGCTAGTAATAGGGTCCATCTCATTTTCTCTAGATTTACCCTGTACACTCGTCTTTGTGTCTTCGATCTTTGCGCGTAGAGATGCACTCTCTATTGGTAATGCTTTGAGGCTTTCCATCGTTTAGTGTATGAATTTTTTCGTGAACATCTTCTTCCGCAAGTGACGATGTTGTGCGTAAGAAATGTTGGCCTATACTTTTACCTAAGTTCCCTCTCCTTGTCTTTTTGGATTGGCATCACTATCCACCAGACAGTTACTATGCTCTTCAGCTTCAACTTCTGACATTTTTGTTTCTTTTGAATTCACCTCTGTGTGGCTCATCCTTTCAGATCTCAAGGTTTCTCAACTCCAACAAAGAATTTCATGATTTACTTTGCTCATGTTTGTAACAGACGACGTCGATTTGTTGATAATAGAAATTCAATCAACAAATTCCTCTTACCTAGCCAATGTTTTTACCTCCTAAACTCACTGATTTTGATACTCAAATTGGAACAAAATAAGAAATGACTATTTGAGAGGGAGATATTTGAATTTTCATGGTCTTCTTCTCCTAGGTGAGAGTATTTATAGATTTTCTTCGAGACTTTGGGGGTAATTATGCCATTAAGCAACAGGTAGCGGAATCTTATTGGTTGCTTTATAACTGAATATGTTTTAAATTTCACGTTTTATTCGTTGGCTTATGTGTCATGCATCCATTAACTTTGAAGTCGTGCTTTAAATGTTTGCCCAGTTGTGCTATAGCAACGGTTCTTGACCAGCCTGGAAGGGGGTGGCTGGCCTTACATTTGTGTGAGCCTTTTATGATGTATCCCTCGCATATTGCTTACAATTCGTGAATTGGGGATGTACTCGCGGAATCTAAGCTCAACTTTTCTATCCACCCCTCCTAATCCTATTTGAAAAATGTCAGGATTGAGAAATAAAAAATATAAAACATTAATAATAATTATGACACAAGAATTTATGTAAAAATTTGAAATCAGAACATTTGCTACAAAAATTTGTTGCAATCATGTAATATCAGTGAACACTCTTACTCCAAGACTTACTAAACGTTAACTAATTAAAGAAAGAATAAAAAAAAATTATTACTTTCTCCCATATTCTTAATTGTCTATATTTCTTTTAAGAGTTAAGTGCTTCCTTATACAATAGTACCACATGTTAATGGATAAATTTCAAGTCGAATAGATAAGAAATAAGTAAATACTATATAAGAAATTGAACTACTAATTAAGAAGGTTAACCTTTCAAAATGGATTCAAAAGACTTAATTATAATATCGAGCAAATGGGACAAATCTACCCAATTATTAAACGACGAACACATAGAATGTCAATTCTGCTTGGCTATGGGGGCATTTGGAGACAGCCTGCAATAAAAAGAAACACACTAAAAAAATCAATATTCCAGAAAATATTCGACCTAAAAAGATATGGCAGAAAAAGGATAATATAGTTGGTTTGACAGAATTGGCACAGGAAAAGGAATCCCTTTCAGCGAAGCTGAACGCCCAGTGAAAAGGATTTTGCAGCGGGATATTCTGATCCCTTCGGCCTTAACTTTATTTGGCTGTAATGATGGTAGATTTGATACTGATCTTGATAAATTGGGAGAACACGTCCCAGTGAAGCATTCTGATAACGTAACCAGCAAAAATCGGGAGGTGAATGTAATGGAACCCACTTCAGGTAATGGTGAATGTAACTTGATTGATGGAAACCGAGATACTAATGGAACACTGGAAATAAATTCGAAGCCGAAGGAAATTAATTTGGAGCAGGATATTATGAGGAGGGACGCTGATGCCATCCAAGAATTATTAGTTATGGATATCATGGACAATATTGCGGACCTAGTAATCAGAGGAGAACCTTTCCCATATGCCTCACCGATGCAGCTATTGTACACAACAAGGAAAGAACAATGGAGGCTCAGAGCTCTTCTGATGGTGAGTATGAAACTGAATTGCCTGAATTAGATGTTTTAAATTATGATACAGATCATATCAGTTCAGTGCCGCTAAAAAAGGAAGGGGAAATGGTCGAAAAAAGGTGACGTTAGGCATGACCACGAGATCTAAAAAATCTTATTAATGACGAATATTATTGTATGGAACGCAAGGGGTGTGGTATCCTCCAAAAGTAGACTAATGGGTCTGAAAAAACAATATAACCCCTCTATGCTTGTTATCATTGAACCTTTTGTATCTGTTGAGAAAATTGTCTGTTGGGCTAAGATTTTCACACTATGCTTCAAACGTCATGGTAGGAGGTAAAATTTGGATGTTCTAGAATAATGACGTATCTTTTTCAGTTAGTAGTTCTTCGGAGCAAGAGATATCTGGATGGGTTTCGTTGTGATGTGTTCGAATGTTTTGCTTTTCTTTATATGCCAATTGTTATTTGAGACAAAGAAAGGAATTATGGGAGAAGTTGACGAGCTTAGAGAGTGGAAATAATGGATGGCTTATAGGAGGAGATTTCAATATTGTACGCTCCATTGATGAGAAATTGTGTGGCCTGTCCTCCTCTTCTATGGCCATGCGGTAGTTCAATAGCTTTATTCTTGATTCTGGCTTGATGGATATTCCTTTCGATGGACCGAAACTATCATGGTGTAATGGGCGACATGGCACACGACGTATATGGGCTTGCCTTGATCGTATTTTGGTTAATCAAAATTTTAAGAACCTCCCATCAGCTACTTTATCTTATTTGGAACGCACCTCGTCGGATCACCACCCAAAGGTTTTGCGATGCAGAGATAATTTGAATTTGACTACTCACAGACTGTTCAGGTTCCTTTGTATGTGGTGTTCTCATAATGGCTTTCTGTCCCTAGTGAAACAAATCTGGGAGATGAACATGGACGATCTCCAATGGTGTGTCTTGCATGTAAATTACAGACCTTAAAAAAAATAGCCTTAAAATCTTGGAATTGTGAGGTGTTTGGGAGGGTGCAACAAGAAATAAGATTGTTCAAAAATAATTTGATTCAACTGGAACAATCGTTGATGGAAAGTTTTTCATTGGAAACTGAAAATCACTTTTGCAATGACGTAATGAATATGCGGTTTGGCTTAAAAGAGAGGAAACTTTATGGAGGCAAAAATCACGCATTAAATGGCTTAAGGAGGGTGACGGTAACACAATTTTTTTTCATGCATCGGTAAAAAATAAAACAAAGGTTCAACCCATCGAGCACATGATTCTTGAAGACGGTAATGAGCTGAATTCACCGGAATCTATTCGTGAAGGGGCTGTACAATTTTTTCAAAATCTTTTCTCTGTTTCTCCTATCTCCATGGATGCTGATTGTCTTGAACTCCTGACGCCAATCATTACTGAAGAGGAGAACAAGACACTATGTAAACCGCCTATATTGGAGTAGGTTAAGGCTACTCTCTGGTCTATCCCCAAAGATAGTAGTCCTGGACCTGACGAATTTAGTGCGAGTTTAATTATCGCTGCATGGGAAATTGTCCAGTTGTATCCACTTGTCGTGGCCACAGAATCTTTTGAGGGATGCCCTCTTAATTTGCATTGGGGGCTACGAACATTGTTCTTATCCCGATTCTCCTAACAGTTTTGCGAAACTTCGGCCCATTAGCCTTTGTTCGACGGTATATAAGATTTTATCCAAAATTATGGTTGCTAGAATGGCCCCTTTACTTGACAAATCAATTTCTAGAGAACAGTCAGCCTTTATTCAGGGTAGAAGTATTTTTGATAATATATCTATTGCTCAGGAAAAGGTGCATAGTCTTCATAAGAAGGTGAGAGCTGGAAACATGCTTTTAAAGATTGATATGGCCAAAGCATATGATAGAGTTAACTGGCGATTTCTTTTGGAGAGTTTAAAGAGATTGGACTTTTCTGACCGATGGAGAAACCTTGTTTTTAATTTCATTTCCTCTCCATACTACTCTATCATGCTTAATGGCAAAACACGGGGTTTTTTCAAGTCATCGAGAGGACTGCTTCAAGGTGATCCATTGTCACCATATCTGTTTATATTGGTACATGAGCTTTTGTCTAGAATGATCAACCATTCATATGAAAACAATCAGGTCCAACCGTTTTATTCTGGAGGAATTATTGTTAGTCATTTATTTTATGCCGATGATTTACTTATATTCGCTAATGGAGGAAAAACGTCGATAGTTAATCTCCTTGAAGTTATTAAAAGTTATAAACTGATGTTGGGTCAACAGGCAAATCCTATGAAATCTTCTATATTTTTTTCCAAACACACCATTGCTATTCGTAAAAGAAAATTATTGGTTGTTTCGGGATTTAAAGAAGGTACCTTACCTTATACCTACTTGGGCGTCTCTCTTTACACTGGAAGATTATTGAAGTGTATGCTTGAACCAATGATGGCTAAAATACAGAAGAAGCTAGCTCGATGGAAGGGCCGACTACTCTCTTTTGGAGGAAAAATCACCTTGATTAAGCAAGTTCTTAGCAGCATGCATATTCGTATCTTATCAGTTATGAATCTGCCTAAACGTATCCACAACGAACTTAACCGTATTTTCTCTTCTTTCCTTTGGAATAATTCTGATGGTTCAAAGAAGTGAAAATGGGTTTCCTGGAGAAAAATCTACTATCCAAAGGAAGAGAGTGGATTGGGCATACAAGATTTTGGTGAGGTACAACAAGTTTTATGTATGAGGTTTGCATGGAAGTTGCTGGTTGGGAAATTCTTTTAGGCCGAATACTTCCAAACTAAATATATGAAAAACAAACCGGTAGCCTTACTGGAAAGTTATCCCACTCAATCTCGATTTCGGAAGGGCGTTATCTCAGCATTGCCTATTGTTTTACAAAACACATTTTGCTGTATTCGAGATGGATCTTCTAATTTCTAGTATGATAATTTGACAGGAACCCAAATTCTCGTCGAAGCAGATTTGGAAGTAAAGGAACCTCTTCTATAAATTAAAGATCTTTTGATGACAAATGGTAACTGGAATGCAAGTCGACTTAGGGAGTTAATGGATGCAAATCAAGCTTCTGCTATTGAATGTGCCCATTAAAATATGGTTGTGGCAGCATCACGTTTCTCAAAGAATTTCGTTTGTATCTTGGAGAGCTCTTTTATAATGCTTACCAGTTGATGAGGTAGTTTAAAATATTGGGATTCCTCTGGTATCTAAATGTGAATGCTGTAATAAACCCTCGGTGGAAAGCATTGATCTTGTGTTGTGCAATGGAAAAATGGCGGGAAAAGTGAGGGCTTATTTTGCATCCCATTTCAATTTATCTCTCCCTAGTGTAACTACTTGGAAGGGCATGATGGACTTATGGAGCAAACATATTTCGAGATCTTCACAGATAGGAGTGCTTCACCGCATCACTCCACTTATCATCACATGGAATTTATGGAAAGCAAGATGTGAAGGCCGCATGGAAGGACACCCCATCTCATGGCAGAAAACCGCTTGGCAGACCAAAGCTATGCTTTCCCAGATTGCTAATTTGATTACCAAGGTTAGGAAAATTTCAGTTCGTGATGTCTCTTGCTTGCGCTCCTTAAATTGTCCCATAATAGATTTTAAACAAGCTAAGGTGCAACTGATCAGCTGGAAGAAACTAGAGGGCGAACAACTCAAATTAAATATTGATGGGGGCATCAAAAAGAAATCCAGGTCCAACTGACGGAGGGGGGATTTTGAGTGACAATGGAGTTTTTTTTTTTATGGTTTTTCTCGCCATTATGGTTTCTCTACTAACATGGTGGCTGAAACTAGAGATGGCAACGAGGCGGGTTCGAGGCAATCCACCTCCGTCCCGTCCCCCACCACTTTCCCACCTCACCCCGTCCCGCCCCGCCCCACCTTAGACGCGGCGGGACGGGCTCGGGGCGCGGGCTTGCCCCGTTTAATTTTTTTTTTTCAAAAATTTTCAATTAACTAATTTTTTTTTTTTAATTTGTAGTTAATTAATTTTTTTATTCTTCACGGGATGGGGCATCCCCTCCCTGTCCCGCCCCACCCTACCCATTCGTTGGGATGGGACGGGTTTTTTTGACATCACTAGCTAAACCCTATGGCCTTCTTGATGGTGTTCACCTATGCAGGAAGCTTCAAATAAGGAATATTATTGTTGAAACCAATTCAAAAATCATGGTGGAATGGCTACATAAAGGCGACTGTACTCTATGGTGGTTGTGGGAGTTTTGGGAAGAAATCTTAGATCTGGTGTCCGTGCTAAATGCCCAGGTTCATCATGTGTTTCGAGAGGCTAATATGACAGCTGATTTCTTTGCAAAAAAAAAAGCAGCGATGGTTTGTCTATTGACCTGTTTAATGGCGATCAGGTTCCGGCACTTCTTAGAGGGATTTTGTATACAGATACTTTAGACGTTGATGTATATTGAGTTGCATGTCTCTTTGTAATCAGATAGTTTTCCTCCGTCACAAGTGAGGTCAATAAAATATCCATCTTTCTAAAAAAAAAACACATAGAATGTCAAGATTCATCTTATTAAATGAGTTATCATCTTGGGCATGTTAAAGATTGAATATCATAAAAATATAAATAAATAACCAACACATCAGGAATTGAAATACTAATGTTGACTTTTTTAGATAATTCAACAAAATATCATACTTTCCTCATTCTTCTCATTTCTTTTCAATGTGGACATTGATGCAAGAAAAGGTTAAGTCCTTTGCCCAGATGATATTGTACGACGAATTTCGTGTATTAAAATACAGAAATCATTACAAATAACTTTGCTTTGGCAGAGCCAAAACCAATTTGGTTTCTGCCTTGGTTTTCACGTTTACACTTTTTTTTATAGTTGTTATAATACTGGAACTAATATTCTTCATTTTTATTTTTAGGGTTCAACATTTGGAACAAGTCAAAGATTTTGAGGTTTGAGATTCTTTTTGGCGTAGAGTAAAATTTTGTACTGCAATTATTTTACGGGTTCAGAAAATATTTCCTTATGAACAAACTCACAATTGCCAACTTTTTCATGTACATTGAAGACCAATGACTGCTACCTTTCGACATCCAAGGTACTTTGTGTTTATGACCAAGGATTGGCTCCTTCGACCGTCCAAGATACTTTATGTTTAGGACCAAGGACCGGCTCTTTCGACCGCCCAAGACACTTTGTGTTTGGGACCAAGGACTGGCTCATTCGACCGTCCAAAGCATTTTGTGTTTGGGACCAAGGACTAACTCCTTCGACCGTCCAATGCACTTTGTATTTGCGACAAAGGACTAACTCCTTCGATCGTCCAAGGCACTTTGTGTTTGAGACCAAGGACAAGCTCCTTCGACCGTCCATGACACTTTGTGTTTGGGATCAATTATATTTTTGGGAGGCTCGTGGTTTAGACAATAAATGAATTTAAAATATTTACTGCCTTTTTTTTTTTGCTAATCTTCTCTTCCTTTTTTTAAGGAATGGTTGGGATAAGCTCTAATAATAGAGCATATTCGGATATACACGAAATTATCGAGCTTAAAAGTCAAGGCAAAAGTTACCTTTGTTTCAAAAATACTGATGTGAAGTACCATGCTCAGCCCGACGTACGAGGTGAACTTAAACTTAGCACCCATAAGCCAACTACAGATCTTCTCTCGAACCCTTGAA
>CAIGRR010111496.1:0-19749 GCA_903798365.1 Fraxinus sp. 1973-6204 | reverse complement strand
ATCCAGTCTCTGTTTTCTGCATTTTACATTTCAGTTTGAGTCTTTGGTGATATTTTTCAGACACTTGTTCAGTTCGCCGGAGTAAAGTCTGTTGTGCTCGGATTTTACTGGTTTTTCCATTGTATCCCGGGAAGCAGACGCTCATACCATACCTCAAGCACGTACGGTGAGGGGGCGAATCTGTTTTAAGAAAACTGTGTTTGTCACAGGTATCGGGTTAAAAGTCTTTTATAGTTTAGATAATTTGTTGTTTCTCATTTTTGAATATTAATATTCTGCAATTGCTTTTTTTTTATAGTTTCAATCTCGGTGGCTTCCCTTTAATCTGAAGCACTTTCATTCCTTTCTCACTCATATATAACATTCTATAGTGCCATAAATTAGAGTTAATAGCCGAATTAGAAACTGCAACCATGTCTCTACAATTGCAAGTAATGTAAAGAGCTCCATATTTACTTTCTCGAGCAACAACCATAGCTCCCTTAGTGACTTTCCGAGCACCAGCAACGTAAGTCACATTATGACCTTCATTATCACGTTGTACCTAAATTGTACATCGATTTAGGTACATGCTTCAACTTGACTTTTCCATAAAAGCATGTTTGACATCCTCAAATTGAAATCACCAATATCGCCTAGGTACCTGGATTTATTATAATTATATTCAACCAACAAGCAGAGAATTATTGACTTCTTACTGAGTACTTCATAGTGCAAGAGCTTAAATAAGTAAAAAAATAAATTGAAGGATACAATAACTTAATTATGAGAAAACAAAGTCTCGACAATTCTACCTTAATTACAATATATCCAATAAATACACAATAATTGATAAACTGAAATCTCCGGCAAGTTTGGCATATGGAACTAAAATGATTGATCTTGCATAAACATTGGGTGCTCTAAATTCTCCCTCTGCTTTCTACATCAAAGTTGATGGAAAGTAAATATAGCTTCCAATTAGATTTTTAATTGGAAACTTGTCCCTGTATTTTTAGGATCATACTGCTAATGTCAGAACTAAGCCAAAAATAATAATTTTTTTTTTAAGAAAATCGAAGCTTGAACCATGAGATCGAATAGCTACTTTAGCTTGACAAGTCCGTGTTTACTCTGTTGAAATTTTATGAAATTTTAAACTTTATAAACTAGTAAACCTAATTGCTTAATTGACAAGATCTTCCATGTCAAATCATCAAGAAAATTAATAATGTGGGATATACCTTAATTTTTTGGAAATAATTTCTTATTACTGGATTTTGATTCCCAATCTTAAATCTTGATTATTGGCTCTTTTGATTTTTGAATTCTAGATCTTGATTTTGGCTTCTTGCTCCACAATCTTGATTGTCTTATGTTTCAATTTAATTGCTCCAATCTTTTTTACTTGATTCTTGATTGTGAATTTATTGATTTTCATTTTCAATATGCTTTCTTTATTAATTCTTGTGTTGATGGGATGACACAAAGAATGAGAAATTATATATAAATTGGGGACAATAACATTATTTATAGTTTTCATATGTATTTGGCACATCGTCAAATACAAACCTAATAGATCTGATTTCTACATATATAATACAACCCACACTTTATTTAGATGGCATAAACCAAAAATTTAATTCTTTATTAGATCACTTTAATTGGGCTTGACTTTAAAATATTTTTATACACAATTAATTACATATATAGGCTCACATGACAAATTAATGAACTCAACAATCTCTCACTTGGCTCACATATGTTACCTTATAAATGTGTATAATCTTACGGCGTCAAAACTTTTTCTATCATAACCAAAAACATTTCCAAACAATCTCGTCCATTAATTCTATAAATATAGGATCAAAGTGGCTTTCATTACAAATATCATAACTAAACCCTCAATGGTCACGTATATCAACACAATCAAATGACATAGATCAAGTATAGATGTGTAGCATGAAAATTACATGTCATGTAATCCAAACATACATATTTCCAACTAGTCATACCTTATTCTTTAATGATATTAACTATAAACTTTAATTAGTGTGGAACTGAATTGAATACTTTATTTCTAAAATAAACCGAATATCCATGGATAAAAATATGTGTCTAAAACAAACAATATCTGAATACAAACTCCCATAAAACTTGAATATCATCAATAGATGCAACACCCATGTGAATATTATGCTCATGAAAGACCTAGCATGGTAGCTATTTAGTAAATAGATCCATATTTATAGAGTTTGTCCTAGTATGATTTATAGAAACCTAACCACTTTGAATTTTTTCCTTAACAAATATGAACTTAATGTCTATAAACTTTGACATCGTCAAGTTTCTATTGAAATACAAGACTACTATGTCACAGAATAACTTAAGTGGTCTCAATTCCATCCAAAATATGTAGCCTAGTGATAATATTTTGTAGTTATATTCCATGATCAGAATCAGAATATCCAATGATCTTCAATTGGATTGATTTTCTGAATGTGGTCATGTAATCCTTAGTTCTCTATAGATACCAAATAACCTAAATGCATCTTTCCAAATTTTCATCCCAGAGTTATTTAAATATCTACCTAACATTCTAACAATGAATGCTATATCCGGATGTGTGCAAACCAATATATACATTAAATTTCAAATTGCTGAAGCACAGGGAATTTTGTGCATTTTCTTTTATTTAAGTTTATCCTTAGGGCATTAATTGAGACTAAATGTGTCTCCCTTATCAATAGAGGTATCACCTGGTTTACATAGCTATATCCCAAATTTCTTAAGAACCTTATCGATACACATTTTTAGTGATAATCCAAAAACACACCGAGAACGATCACTGTATGTCTATATCCTTAATATAAAAGATGTGTCACCAAGATTTTTTCGTTTTAAAATTCCATGATAGAAATCTCTTAATCTCATGCAATAAGCTTATATCATTGCAGACAAACAGTGTGTCATCGACATACAATACAAAAAAAAAAATATGCTTACTTCCACTGAACTTGTGACATACACAATCATCAACTTAATTCTTTTCAAAACCAAAATGAGATAATTATTTGAAGAAATTTGTAATACCATTACGGAAAATCAACTTAAACATATAGATGAATGTTTTTAATTTATAACCATCTGATGTAATTTAATATCAAAACGTGTGACAAATATCATAATAGTTCTAAAAAAGTCTTTCAAAAAAATCGGAGATTAAAAAAAAGCCTTTATCAATACATTCTTTCTAAGTAAAACCATTTGCAACAAGATGAACCTCATATCTCTCCATATCACCCTTTGAATTCCTCTTGATTTTAAATACTCAGTTACAACCAATGGATTTCGCACCTTCAGGCAGGATGAGTTCTCAAACATCATCGTTACTCATGAACTTCATCTCTTTATGCATAGCAACAATCCACTATTGAAAATTATTCCTTTGCATGGCTTGATGAAAGTTAATTGATTAGATCTTTTTCCATCAATCCACGCCATCCTTATTTTTTTAGAGAAAGACTATAAAGTTATCCTGAATTGCATTTCTCCTTTTTTGTAGTGGATTTCCTTAATGACTTTTGTTCTTAAGGTTGTTGAGTTTGTTTTTCTGGAACAATCTCTTGATTTTGTATAAGGGATTTTTGTAATATTGTTTTGATTCGAAATTACTTAGTGTCAATTGCAATAGAAAAAATATATACATATTCTTCCTCCAAGATAAAATCTTTAACCTTTTAACCTTATCTCCCCCTCGCAAACTCTACATCCTCAAGGAATCAGACATTTTTCATTACAAAAATTAATCTAGTAGTGGGATCTTTTAAAACATTTGTAACCCTTAACAATTGCTTTACTTGGAACTTTTGAGAATTTAAGCTGCAATCTTTAGTGCTTCTACTTAGAGAGATTCTGATATATTGTTAGAAGATTCCACATTCCTCTAGGAACTTAGCAAAAGGCTTGGACGTTGTTCTCTTGATCCATCATATCGGTCATAGTATTCATCATTACGGTAAGATATAACTTATTGAATTCTTTTATAGAGTTATTTTTTCAACCTCAGCCTTGTATGCCTTGAACATGTCCAGCGTTTGGTATTTCTCATAGATGAGATATAGGTAGACATAGTAAGAGAAATTCGTCTATGAACATATTAAATTACTGTTGACCATTCCAAGAAACCGAAGTGAATGGCCCACAAATATCCCTATGAATTAGTTCTAAGACGTCTGAAGTCCTATTGGCACCTAATCTCCTTATATCCGTATGAATCAGTTCTAAGAATTCCTTCTGACACAATATTTTTCATTCTCTTTTGAGAGATGTTACGTAATCACTTATGCCATAAGGAAGCAAAATTCTCATTGTTTAATTTAGTTTAATACCATGTGAATTCACATGCAATGTTTCTTATAAGAGGCAACCGTATTAAGCAAATATAGGCCATCGTAACTAGATAAAGAACTAGTACTCACAATATTTGAATTAAGAAAAAAAGATCAAATTGACTATTTTCAATTGAACAAGAGTAACCAAGTTTTTTTAATGTAGAAATAGAAACCAAATTTTGGTCCAAAAGACGGTACCGCAAATGTTTCTTTCAATTCCAAATAATAACCAGTCTTTAATGATAATCGAAAGTCCATATAGCATCTACCTTAACTGATTTTTCATCGTCCCACATAGATGAATCTTCCAGCATCAATTGGCTTTGACAGTTTAGGTAACCCTGCATAGACACACTTATGTGAGTAGTGGTATTGAAATTTATCCACCAAGCGTGTCTAGGAATTGACACTAAATTAACTTTAAAATAAACTAAAGTGAGAAGTGTACTTTTCTTTACACGCTAAGCTTGGTATTTAATATTCTCTCTTTATGTATCCTAGATTTTCACAAAAGTAACAGCCAGATTTATCTATTTCAAGCTTTTGCTGTTTATTTCGAACCGAAACGAATGCAACTTTCTTATTCTTTATTATTTGTACTTAGAGGTATTTCTCAAGTGAATAATATTAGTTTTATCTGGCTTTAACCTTTTTTTCTTGCACATTATATGGAATGAGCTCATTAAGAGTCCACTTTTCTCTTTTGACAGTTGTAACTGACCTTAAATTAGTCGAATTGTGCAAGAATAGAAATCAAAACTAAATGCACGAACAAGTCATCAGACAACTCAAACTTTAATGTTTTTAGTTTTGAAACAAAGTGAGACATATCCATAATTTACTCTCTCATGTTTTCTTTAGCCTTATACTTTAATGAAATAAAGTTCGCGAGAAGGGTACCAATTTCGGCCTTATTGCTTTTTGTAAAGTAATTTTTCCATTTCTTTAAAAAAATTCTTGACAGTAGTTACCTCACCAGACACAACGCCCCTCAATGTTGCTGGAATTCTATGCTTCATGATCATAAGACTTATGCGGCTTGAACGGTTCCACTTATCCGAGTCCCTTTTTATTAGCAGAACTTTTATACATAAAATGAGTGGATTATTCAATTCTTAATGAAATGTCTAGATCGATGCCGCCAAAAACGATACAAACGTTCTGTTTTCAGCTCTTAAACTTTAGTTTCAACACATGAATTGAATTGATTATGACAGATATTATAGAAGTAGATAGATTATCCGAATAGAGAACATAAACTAAATAACATGTTCACGTAAGAGTCCTTATTGGACAACATTGATATTTAGTCATGGACAGAAATCCCAACTTGTAAGTGGCACTCATGGTGTAGTAATCAAATATTGACAATAAATCCGGTTAAACATCAAGTCTATATTTGGATCGACTTAATGTTCACATAATGAAAAACTTTACAATTGTCACATATTTATCAACACATGTGTGCAAATAATTAGGCCAAATATTAACATTTCTTTGGGTCGATCAATACCAGCATGAATTATGTAAGCATAACTTTCTTAATATTCCAAATAAATTAATTTAGACAATAGATATTACTTTGATAACATGTTTCATCTAATTTATTTTAGAAAATTAGTAATCTGAAATAAACTTTTAAATACCCAAGATTTGAAATTGATTGCCGCAATAATCATTATTTATTTATTTTGTATTAAGCTTCTTTAGCACAAGGGCGCTGAACATGCGGCGTCCCAACGCTGCCTTTACTGTCCAGCAGCAACATGCAGCCACAACTCTGAATTTTCTTTATATAAAATACCAATTACATATGCCAACAAAAAGTCACCATAAATATGAATGGAAATAATCGTCTAGTGCCACATATTTCAAATATCAAGAAATGATGTGATAAGCATCCTACTTAAGAATGAATTTTTCCTTTATTTTTTTAACGCACGTCCTTAATCATTCACACAGACAAAGTTGCAGGCAATAAGTCTTTTTTTTTTTTAGGCAGAACTTAATTTAAAATAAGAATAATCAATTATAACCGTACATAAATTCAACAATTAAGTCCCAAAATCTAGAATTTGAAATTTAAGGTTAAAATTCACGTCCCGAAATCGAAAAATCCAAAGTATGAATTTCAACCCTAAAAATTATTTATTGAATCTCCATGGTTTACCATGGAGTTGACTTTGATACCTCTTGTTGAAACTTTATGAAATTTTAAACGTTATAAAACTAGAAAACCTAATTGCTTGATTGCCAAGATCTTTCATGTCAAATCATCAAGAAAATTAATAATGCGGAATATACCTTCATTCTTTGGGAATAATTTCTTTTTACTGGGTCTTGATTCCGATCTTGAATCTTGATTATTGGCTCTTTTGATTCTTGAGTTCTTGATCTTGATTTTGACTTCTTGCTCCATAATCTTGATTGTCTTATTTTTAATTTAATTGCCCAAATCCTTTTTTCTTGATTCTTAATTGTAATCTAGATTCTTGATTGTGGGTTTCTTGATCTTCCTCTTCAATATGCTTTTTTTATTAATTCTAGTGTTAATAGGATAACACAAAAAATGAGAAGTTACATATGAATTGGGGACTATAACCCTATTTATAGTTTTCATATGTNTTTTCTTGATTCTTAATTGTAATCTAGATTCTTGATTGTGGGTTTCTTGATCTTCCTCTTCAATATGCTTTTTTTATTAATTCTAGTGTTAATAGGATAACACAAAAAATGAGAAGTTACATATGAATTGGGGACTATAACCCTATTTATAGTTTTCATATGTATTTGACTCGCCGTCAAATACAACCCTAATGGATACGGTCTATACCCATATAATTCGTCCCACACTTTATTTAGATGTCATAAGCCCCACAATTCAATTCTTTATTAGAACAATTTAATTCAGCTCAAATTTAAGATAGTCTTATACACAATTAATTATATATGTAGACTCACATAACAATTTAATAAACCCAACATACCCCTGATAGAGTAGCCATGGGATGAAACCATGTGACTACAAATTCTAAATCCATGCATTCGCATGGATATGCAAGTCACGAGTTTATTTCAAAATCTTCAAAACAATTCAAACTCGAGTTTTCTCCCATCACATACAAATCGACACACCAAATTTGGCTTTCAAAATTCAAAAATCCAACTTCATGAGTCATTGGAGATTAATTATCTTTAACTCCCATTTGATTGTGTTGGAGATTATTTTTCTTTTCTGTTTTTATGTACAATGGAAATATTCTACAGAATTAGCAAAAGAGTATAAAATAAGTTCAGAAGACACGGCGACTATAACTAAGTTTATTGAGGCTTATCTAATGCTCGCATTGAGAATAATGTGTATTTCAAGTTTGGAGATGTAATTCCGTATTTTTTATTTATCTGCTTGTGTGATATTTTATATGTTTTTTCAGATTTTAAAAAAAATTATGGAAATTCAAAAATAATTTTTTTATATGCGTGGTTCCGTGACTTCGATAGACTTGCCATAGTAGTTGAAATGGATTTTGATTCATGAATTGTGACTAGGTGATACCACTTTGGCTATTTTGGTACATATCCATATGAAAATTTAATATTTTGAGCACAATAGTCATGATGCTCATAATGTAATTTTAAGTTAGTAACATTGAAAGAATACATATCTTGGACCTAGTTGTTCCAACGAAAATCACCTCTGTTTGGTCTCCATCAAAATAGGATTTTGGGACAAATGTATTTTGAAATAGTAATTTTTTGGATAATTTTTGTTTAAAAAATAAGATTTTTTTTTGGATTTATGTGTAATATTATTTTATGGGAGAATTTGTGGTTGCAAATGAATTTTTTTTTAAAAAAAGTATTTTTGAAAAAATAGAGCCCAACTGGAGCTTGATAATGCAAACAATTAACTTGATGAAATGATAATTTGGGGGATTGATCCGATGTTGGTAATTATTTAGATATGTGTTGATTCCTTGATGAATATTTGTGTGGAGATTTTTGTCTAACATGAGGAACCTAGATAGTAACCTACATTAGGGGTCTGATCACAACAACTCGTCCCAATGAAAGCATTGCACTAATCCAGGAAGAAAGATGTAAAAGTGTAATGAGAAATGGCCACGTCGATAATAAATAAAAAATTGGCGTTTGAGCAGTGCTACCCATCTTAGAGTGGAGAAAAGAGAGAGTAGAAAAAGCAACCTAGCATTTATGTTATATATGAAAAAATCGGTGTCACACTGGATACCGGTAACTTAACAGTTCACGGATTACAAACTTAATGATTTTCAATTTATCAAATGGTCGTTATTTATCCGTTTTTAGTTTTGACCATATGTCCGGAATTAATCAATCAAAAGCAGCAAGTCACTTTTAATTGTTTTTAGATGATTAAGCATATAAATCCAATTTTCATATGTTTGAATACCGCAATAATAAAGAAAGCAATAATAAACACCGATTTGATGACAGAGAAACCCCAACTGAATAAAAACTCCGGGACCAAGCTAATTACTTCCACTACAGACAATACGAAGTGAGTTACAGTCACATGCTATCAACCCAACTCCACTAAACTTTCCGATCTATTTCCTGCTAACTCCAAGGTCTACTCCAAGATCTACTCCAAGATCTTCTGCAATTGTCTCTTCCCATTGACATTCCAAGAACCTGCTCTAAGACCTTGTGCTCTTCCTGCGCTTGTAGTCCAACCTCTCTCAACCTCCATCAGTCTCTGAAGTTAACTGAAAAAGTACCTTCCTATGACCAATAGGAAGTAGGTGGTGTTTCGGATTCAATGAGTTTGATGTTTTTTCCAAATATGTGGTTGTGTGATCTCAAGAAGAAAAAATTGAATCAATGTATGAATAGGCTCTTGGATCTTCAAGGAATAATATGAATGTGTTAAGAGAATAAGCATAATGAACTACCCCTACACAATTCGTGCATAAATTTGGGTATTTATAGGAGAGGGTAATTGGTTGAATATGCCGGAAAAATACTTCAAAACAAAAAATTTAGGTTTTTCGAATCGACCTGTCGCTTGAGCGATAAGCCAGTGACAGGAGAACGACGCACTATCGCTCGAGTGAGAGCTCAGTGACAAGCGGGCAATGAGCTTTCTATTTTTGTCGCTTTAGCGCCAATTGGGCGAGAAGCAAGCGAAAATGCGGAGTTGTGTTTCTCCTATTTTTATGCTTAAACCCTAGACCTCATAACTCAATGTATACAAATTGCACCCTAGGTCCTTAACTTTTACAACATGTTACAAATTAGTCATTTTGTCAACAGAATTGCCAATACTATAAACCTAACAAACTCCCCATTTGGCATTCTTTGACAAAACTATACAATAAGTCAAGGAATAAAAAAAAATCTAAACTACTCAATCTTCATCAAACTAGTCTCTTACATTCCTTGTTAAACTTGTTTTCTGAAATTCACAACTCAAATACCTAGTGTAAAAGTACGTGATACAGGAAATAATAAAATCATTAAACACATGATACCAACACTAACTAGAATGAGACGTAACATTAATATTAATCCAAATACCAACAAAAACATCAGCACCACACAAACATCAAAAACTCAAACAACTAGGTAGACATGGTATGGAATGCAATGAAATCAACAAATCTCCCCCTATCTACTTCACCTTCAAAAAATAAAAATAAAATAAATTCTCTCATTTACAACATTTACTTTACTCTCCCCCCCTTTTGTCATAAATGACGAATGGACTGATAATTAAAAACATTAAAAAAATGTTTTACTCTTTTTTTTTTAAACATTAACATATAATAACTAAAAAATGTTGTTGTTAGCATGCACAAGTATAAGCAATGTACCGTAAACATTCCCACATACTTAGTTCAAGTTAACATAAAGTAAATTGTAAATGTTACATATATGTGTAAAGTGTCACTAATCCTTTATAAGTATGACTCAAAACCTTAAATTTGTAAGAAAAGACATGCTAAACATCACTATCAATAAGTGTATTCCTCTACTTACGAAAGTCAAACCATTTAAAGCGCATTAGGACCTTTAAACAAAAGCTCATTTTTTATTGATATTTTCTTTTCTCCCCTAACTTTGAGCATATTTTATTTTCACATCTTTCAATAATTTAAGCTCATAATTAATTTTCATATCTTAAGTGCAGGCTCTTCTCCATTAAGTGACTAAAATGATCCATATAGCGAGCTTTAGTCCTGTTAACCCAAGTCAGTTGACTATAGGCAGCAAGTTATGAGAAATTCCGCAGTTTAATTGCTCGAGTCAAATAGGCTCCGAAAAAGATCATACGATATTGAGTTTTTTTTTATTAATGGGGATAAACTTGAGTTTAGGTATAATAAATAAGGTCAATTCAAGTTCAAAGTCACCTTACTAACATGTGATTGCCATCCCAAATCTCACACACGCGATTGAGTCCCACTAACAATATTAAAGTGTGTATAGTGAAGTGCAGATAGTACATGAAGACACATATACTAAGAACTTCATAATAACTTAAGCCAGCTATGGAAACTATGTTACAGCTCATTGATTAAACTTATACTTGATCACAACAAACAAATTCATGTATATTATATACTATGATGTAAAAATATTTTTCCACATTTTTATTTTTCAAATTTTTTTTTTTTATTTTAAAGCATGAATGCACCAAACATAAAAAAAAATGTCAAACACAAAAAATAAAAAAATATGCATTAGTTTTCTACCTATAAAATAAACAAACAAATATGATGCATACATAAATCAATGCTATGAGCATGTGAAGGAGATCACAATACTTGTTATTTCCATGCGATGGTTCAGGGTCGTTGGATCAAATTGCGTGTTAGGTCCATCATGATGCAGACATGAGAAGTCTTAGCTACTCCTACTGACATTCAGACTTCAGCTATTGCATTCTATCAGGATCTTCCATCTGTTCCTACACATCCGATGGACCTAATTTGTTCTGATATCATCCAATGCTTTTGACGGAGGATGATAATTTGATACTAAATTGCACCCCTTTGATTCATAAGGTGCGGGAGGCGGTGTTTAGAATAGATGCTGACAGTGCTGCTGGACCAGATGGATTCTCATCCCTTTTCTTCCAACATTGTTGGGACATTATTTAGAATGATGTATACAGGGCAGTCTTGGATTTCTTTGAAGGTGGCCATCTTCCACGATGTTTTGCTGCTACTACTATAATATTGCTCCCTAAGAGGGATGGTGCTTGCAGATAGACTGACTTCAGACCTATCAGCTTATGTACTGTGTTCAATAAGCTTATCACCAATCTTTTGAACAATAGATTGAGTACACTGTTACAGCGCATTATCTTTCCTCAATAGAGTGCATACTTGGTCGCCTAATTAGAGACAATGTTCTATTGGTTCAGAAGCTTCTTCATAATTTGGATAATAAAGTGCGAGGGGGTAACACTATGCTGAAGCTAGACATGGCTAAAGTATATAATCGCATGGATTGGGGCTTCATTTATTCTATATTAGAGGCCTTTGGATTTGTCTGCAGCATTATGAGGGGGTTTCTGGTCAGTTGGTGAATAGGGACAAAAGCGAACTCATATTACCCAAACGGGCATCTACTAGTCAGATCAGATGATTGGAGATTTTGACTGATTTTCGACACCAGTAACAACCTTTCACTTATCTGGGTGTTCCCTTGTTTAAAGGGACCAAAAAAAGCTTCATTTATGATGACCTTATCCAGAAGGTTAGGAACAAGATTTCAGGTTGGGTTTCATGACTTTTATCATATGGGGGCGTATAACTTTGCTGAGGTCAGTGTTATCCTCTATACCATTACACCTTCTTCAGATCATGTAGCCCCCTAAGGCTATTCTGAACTTGAGAGCATCTTTGCATGATTCCTGTGGGATTCCAAAGAACATGCACGACGTTTACATTGGCGGAGCTGGAAGGAGATTTACCTTCCTACTAATGAGGGTGGTCTAGGCTTTAGGAGATTATAGGATGTCGTGGACACCTTCTCCATGAAACTCTGGTGGTTGTTCCATTCTCAGAGATCTCTTTGGGCCCAGTTCTTACAGGGCAAGTATTGTATGGGGTCGTATCCTTTATTCGCAGCAGCCGTTCCTTACTCTGCTTCTTCTATCTGAAAGAGGCTAAATTAGCACCCATTGCTGGCACTTTGGAGACGGTCAGATTTTCTTTTGACGTGATTGTTGGATGGTTGAGACCACATTGGCATCCCTATTCCCACAAAGACAACACACATCTGTGAGGGTGCATGATTTCTTTGATGATATTGGGTGAGATATTGGACGTTTATTATAGGTTCTCACTCTTCTTATGGCGGAGCAGATAGGAGCTATACCTTTATGTCCTGATGCACCAGATCGAATTTTTTGGCGGAATACATCGGATGGTAGGTTCGTTACCAAGTCAACATGGCAGCTCGTACGTTCAGGATGCCAGTATTAGGATTCGTATCGATTAATATGGAGCTCCATTTTGCTGGTTACTGTCTCATTTTTCTGCTGGAGACTATGGCAGGGCCTCATTCCTATTGATGTGGCTATTCAAGGGAGAATTAGATGCCAGTTGGCTTTTCGCTGCCAGTGTTGTTCTGAGATTGAGACTATTAGTCATATTTTCACTAGCAGTAGCATCTCTAATCAGGTATGATAGCATTTTGAGGATATTTTTCAGATACCCACGAGTTCAGGAAAGGGAGTCAGACAGAGATTCCAAAGATGGAGGTGTTATGGACAGTATGTTCGTAGTGGACACATTCGCATTATCATTCCTCTACTCATATTTTGGTATCTATGGACTGCGAGAAATGATGCGAAGCATAGGAGGATTTGCATGGTAGCCAGACGTACTATTTGAAGGGTCTATCACATGATCTCATTTCTTCATATGGGAGGACTATTACGAGGGGTGCATTGGTAAGGGGATTTGACCTATATTTGGTATTTTTATCGATCCCCTTCCCCATCTCTCCCTATTTTGGTTTGGTAGCGCACTTCATCTATCGATTCTATTAAGATTAATACTGATGGATGCGTTAAGGATGGTTATGCGAGTAGGGGAGGCATCATAAGAGATCACTCAGGACAATGTATCAGTGCTTTCTCGATTTTGTATGGATCATGCATGATATTAGAGGCTGAGCTCAATGACTGGGTTATTCAGTGATTTGGGTTAAGTCATATTCTTCAGGGGCTATTCACTACATCACTACAGAATGAGGACTATGGGTTATTCAGAGCATACTTAAACGTATAACAGACATCATATCCTTCGACAGAGATAGAGTCTCCCACATTTATATAGAAGGAAACCAGGTTGCAGATACTCTTACTGCTGAGGGTTGGAATCATCGACGATATCAGGTATATGGACCACTTGACCTTCTACGATATATCAGGGCACTAATACAAGTTGACAGACATGGATTGCCGAGTATCAAAGTCTAAATTTCATTTTAACTTTCAATACTTACTTTTGGTCTTTTTTAACATTAGTTCTCATTGTAAAGGAAGTATTACTTTCTTATTTACCGCTTTATTCTTTGTTATTTACTTTCATTATAAGGGAAGTAGTACTTCCTCATTTACAACTTTCATTTCTTTCATGTAACCACGGTATTCCTCCGCCACAAGTGAGGGCATGTTAATAAATTCTCGAAGGTACCGCCCTCCTTTAGTAAAGAAAAAATGCTATACAATGATAAAGTACGATCATGCACCAAAAATACCTAATCAGTTAGGTATGCAAATGTTCTAACCTTTAAGAGCACCGTAATCAATTTAAAAAAAATTCAAATCACTTTCTTCACCCAAATTTGCCTAGTGATAGGAATATTTTCATTCATTTGCATCATTAACTTGGCCAATTTACTTACCTATTTAGTAAGGAAATCAATCTGACCAACATAATCTTGATTCTTATTTCCATTTAAGTTCCGATTTCTATATTTGTTCAGGAAATAACGACACCTAGGCCTTATGTGTCCTAACTCACAACAGTGAAAACATGTAGGGATAAACCTAGAATTAAAGGTATGTGATCGCTGATATCCATTCCTAAGTTGGCGGGTCCTACGCTATCTATTAGGTTTCTGTCCTACATATCCCTTATTGTTAGGTTAAAGGTAGGCATATGTTTAAGTTGGTCAGTACCAGGGACAAATGTGGTCTTGGATGTAATAGCAACATCATGACCATTTTTATTGTATCTAGTACCTCCTTTATTATCAATGGTATGCCTATTCCCAAAATGTTATCTAGCTTCTTAGAACCACTAGAAAAGGCAAAAAGTTGAGACTTAGAATACTCTAGATCACTCAGAAAAATTTTAACCTGGATTTCTAAGGTTTCCTTTTCAAGTGTCAGCTCATTAGCTCTCATAGGAGCCTTCTCAAACTCACTAGTGAGATTCCTAACTTGAGTATCTAAATATTCATTCATGAATTTCAACTCACTCAAGGTTGATGTAGATTCCTGAATGTATGCTACGAGTTTTTCGTTTTCCTACTTAAGTTCCGTAACTCTCGCACTTTAGGCTTTATTTTTTGTTATAATCTTAATACTCTACTCATAGAGTCTATCATAAGCCTCATGAATATCTATCTCACTATCAAAATTGTCCTCATTATCATAATCTTCTTCTGAATTCTCATCACTACTTACGTTCTCAACCTTCTCACTCCCCTTATCAGATTCATTCATAATTCTAGCAGTAAAGACAATATATTTTCGACTTTCCTCATGAGTGGACTTCTCTCCCTGATTGTCCGAGTTAGACTCGTATCAGTGAGAGTAGCATTCATAGCATTATCTGAATTTTTCCTACTGCTAGGGTACTCACTCCTAACGTGGCCAAAACCTCGACAATTATGGCATCTCACAGATTTAGAACTCTTCTTAGACTCACTAGTACCACTTCTATGCTTCTCTTGAGGTTTTTGTTTATTCCTAAACATTTTTCGATTTTTTTTAGCGAAGTATGCTAATTCATCTTCATTAGGAGAATTTGAATCTAAGGACTCTTTATGACTATTCCTCATAGTTTTTAAGGCCAATGACTTATCGTTTGTGGGTTTAGCTAATGTCAACTCATAAATTTGGAGAGATCCAACTAACTCTTCAATCTTAATTGAATCTAAGTCATTGCTCTCCCCTATAGTCGTGACTTTAGGCTGAAACCTTTCGAGTTAGGATCTAAGATTTTTTTTCATACAATTTTAGGCTTCGGAATTCTCTCACCTAGGTTAAAACTAGAATTCACTATGTCTTTTAAGCTTGCATAAAACTCATCAAAAGTTTCATTCTCTTTCATCCTAATCTCTTCAAATCTAGTGGTAAGCATTTGCAATTTTGAGTTCTTAACAGCTCGAGTTCCCTCATTAGTGATCTGTAGAATATCTCAAACATCTTTGGCTACCTCACACGTAAACACTCTCCTAAACTCTTCCGGGGATACAACCATAAATAAGGCATGTAAGGCTTTATTGTTCTAGTTATATTTATCTAAGTTTACTCTAATCTAATTAGTAATGGGAGTGGGGATAACTTCATTATTAACCGTATAACTATGGGCAGTCTAACCATTAACCACACTTAACCAAATTCGTTCGTCCATAGATTTTAGGAAAGCTATCATTCTAACATTCCAATAAGCATAATTATTGCCATCAAAATATGGCGGGGATAATGAATTACTCATCTAGAAATATAAGGTCTGGATTCAATTTAGTTCTGATACTAATTGAAAAAATGGGGTGTCACACTGGATACCACTTAAAAGTTCACGGATTATCAACTTAACGATTTTTAAGTTATCAAATGGTTGTTACTTATCCATTTTTAGTTTTCCATTTTTAGTTTTGACCCTACGTGCGGAATTAATCAATCAAAAGCAACAAGTCACTTTAATTGTTTCTAGATGATTAAGCATACAAGTCCAATTATCATATGTTTGAATACTACAGTAATAAGAAAAGTAATAATAAACACCGATATGATGATGGATAAACTCCAATTAGGTAAAACTCCTAGATCAAACCAGTTACCTCCACTATAGACAATACGGAGTGAGTTACAGTCAGATGCTATCTACCCAACTCCACTAGAATTCCCAATCTATTTCCTGCTAACTCCAAGGTCTGCTCCAAGACCTGCTCCAAGATCTTCTGCAATTGTCTCTTCCCAGTGGAATTCCAAAAACATGCTCTAAGGCCTTGTGCTCTTCTTGCGCTTGTAGTCCAACCTCTCTCAACCTCCAGCCGCCTCTGAAGTTCAACTGAGAAAGTACTTTCCTATAACCAATAGGAAGTAGGTGGTGTTTCGGATTCAGTAGGTTTGATGTTTTTTTCCAAATATGTGATTGTATGATCTCAAGAAGAAAATATGAAATCAATGTATGAATATGCTCTTGGATCTTCAAAAAATAATATGAATGTGTTTAGGAATAAGCATAATGAACAACCACTACACATTCGTGCATAAGCTTGAGTATTTATAGGAATTGGTAATTAGGTTAAATGGGGCTGGAAAAAATATTTCAAAACAGCAAATTAAGATTTTTCAGATCGACCTGTTGCTCGAGCACTAAGCGGGCGACAGGCGAACGACGCACTATCACTCGAGCGAGAGTTCAGCGATAGGCAAGCGACATGCTTTCTGTTTTTGCCACTAGACGAGAAGCTAGCAAAAATGTGGCGTCGTATTCTGCTCTTTTCATGCTCGAACCTTAGACCTCATAACCCAATTTATACAAATTGCACCCTAAGTTCTTGACTTTTACAACATGTTACAAATTAATCCTTTTATCCACATAATTGCCATTTGCCAACACTAAAAAACTAACAATATATGTCCGAGCAAAATAACTACCTATAAGTCAGATGAAAAAATAACTTAAAAAAAAAAAAAAAAAACTATGTGTGTTCTTATTTATATATAAGTAACAATTATTGGCAATATATGAAAGCGTTACACTTTCTGGCTAAGAATTGGACACCTAATTTGGGAATCTAGATATATAGTGCGGTTGTTAGGCTTAATTAGTTGAAGAGCTGAGACATTAAATCTAGAGAGAATCATTATATGTAGATAGTTACTTTTATTGGTTAAACTTAACCAAACTTGAACAGAAAAGAAATGAGTATTATGAAAGAAACGTTATAACAAACATTCGAGTGAGATATCAAACAACATGTTTGAAATTGTGCATCCAACGAGAGATAAAGAAAATAAAAGATCAAAAAGGGTCGATATATGACCAACATAAATATTTATGTGATTGAATTGACTATACACACATATCGATCGAGCATTGGATGAACAAAGTTCGTTTAGTTAGCGTGACTTAGAAGCTTTTCATGAGTTGTTCAAATATTTTCAATACTTGAGGCGAATTGGCCAACCTATCTAACAAATTAATTTATTTTCATTTGCTTGAGTGTTAAGAAGATAATCTTGCTTGAAACGAATTAGAATTTAATTATAAGTGTATTTTGCACTCTTGTCCCTACTTTTAAACTTGATATATTATTGGATTTCTACCTAATTTAGTTAAATTGTGTTAATTGTAGGTAATACCCAATTTGAATGTAATTGACAGGAAAAGAAGATTTTCAGCTCAATTAGAATTGATCCGGGTCAATTGAAGTTAAATCAGATTGCACAAGATTGATAAGAGGTATTAAAAGGGCAATCGGAGGCAATTTACAAGTTTTGAAAGTGAAATTCAACATTTAAAAAGTTTGAGGACTAATATGAACACTTTTAAAAACTTGCAAAGGACCAGTTTCAGATGATTGTGGATGTTGGAGATTAAAGTGTCAAAAAGTGAAAGATTCAATATTCAAGATGCAAATAATAAGGAACTTGAGCTTAATCACAAAATACATCCATGGACCAACCTGAACGGGAAGGAAAACATAAACCATGTGATCGCGAGATAAGAAAATTTATTACCAGCATGTGAATGGTTCATGCCATGCGATTGTATGGTTGGGCGAGACACGAGATTTTATTTCCTAGTTTAAGTCAACTTCTACTTGGAATATGATTAGGGCACGAGTTTTGACTTAATTTTGGAACTACAAATGCAGATTTCAAATTTCATAAAAAGGAGAGAAGCATTAGATACACAAAACACTTAATCATACAGCAATTGACGATCTTTGCTAAGATTTTGGAAGAAGAAGAGAATTCAAGAAGATCATTGAAGAATTGTTGAAGAGATTCAAGATTTTTAAGATTATTTTTCATTGATTCTCCATAATTGAAATTCGGATGACGTCTCATTATTCCAAATCTTTTTTTTTTTTGTAGGACCATGATGCTCAACTAACTTTAGACAGGATAATAACCATGAACTCTACATTTTAATGTTTGAAAATATTTATTTGATTTGAATGATTTTTAGGTTATTAATGATTTCAATTACATGATCAACAATTGAAAAGATTTGTGATTTCTAATTTATTTGAGAGAAAGAATAGGAATTACAACACTTAGTAGCTATCATAGTAAAGTTCAATAGGGGATAAAGATATACTGCTCTATTATTCATAATCGTATTTTAAATATTTATTTGATTTGAATGATTATTAGGTTATTAATGATTTCAATTATATGATCAACAACCGAATAGATTTGTGATTTCTAATTTATTTGAGAGAAAGAATAGGAATTACAACACTTAGTAGCTATCATAGTAAAGTTCAATAGGAGATAAAGATATACTGCTCTATTATTCATAATCTTATGATAAATATTTATTTTATTTGAATGATTGTTAGGTTATTAATGATTTCAATTACATGATCAACAATCGAATAGATTTGTGATTTCTAATTTATTCGAGAGAAAGAATAGGCATTACACACTTAGTAGCTATCAAAGTAAAGTCCAATATGGGATAAAGATATATATATATATATATATATATATATATATATATTATTATTATTTTTATTATTCTTTTCTAGGGAAGTTAATAAATTAATTTACATACACTCAAAATTAATTAAATTAAAGTTTCAGATGATTCCTCCAATATTCATCGGCTACTTCTTCATCTGGTCGACCATCTGAATCATTAGCTTCAACATATGGTTTGCACCTCACACGATTCAAATCTTCATGGATTCCATCCAACAGAAATGCTAGGAGCTCCTGAAGTATTTAAATTAGGGAAAATATTATAATCCTCATAGGTAGATCTGATTCTCCCACTTACTAACAGACAGCAACTCATAAAATGCAAATGCACTGGTGAAGATTAAGGAAATGCATTTGGGCAATGACTAAGTATAAGAAAAGAGGGAACAAACTTGAGAATTATGCTGATTAAAACCATTG
>CAIGRR010111423.1:0-20234 GCA_903798365.1 Fraxinus sp. 1973-6204 | reverse complement strand
GAATCAAGTTTGATAACAAGAAGAAAAGAGGCAAACACTTCTATAGATGGCAATAAGTTTAGCTCAAAGTGTTGATATGAAAAACTTCTTGATGAACAATGAATTTCACGAATTCAATCACTCAAAAGTTGAATTTGATGTTTATTGATCTTCTTAAAGATGGAAAAATAAGGTAGATGAGATCAATAATATTCTCACTTTAATGCTCAAGAGTTGTTAAAAACAAGTGAAGGAATAGTGAGGCATTTATAGATTTAAAACGGCTAAAAGTTCTGGCCACCTGGACAGGGGATCCGGACGTCCGGATGAGCTAGTCGTTAGAGATGTGCAACGGTAAAAAAATTGACCGGACGTCCGGTTGGCTAAAATTACGTACCGGATGGTTTTTTCATGATAATTTGATCGATGTAGGTTTAATTGAAAAATAACATTATCCAATCTTTTCAAAGAGAGTAATTTATAAATTCTTTTATTTGATAAAAGTATTTACTCATTTGAAAAACGATTTTATGCAATCTCTTTTATATTTTTGAGAAAGTATGATTTTCTTATGCATAAAAAGTTTACTTTGAGCTGCTAAACATTTCATGGCCAAATAACGAAGAATTTTACCTTTACATATATTTGATGTATTAAAAATTTAATGTCTCTATATATGTCTTGTTTCTTCATGAGCTCTTTTAGCTTCCGTAGGTTTGTCAAGTTTGTTTACACAAGGATTGTCTATTTGCGAATATCACGATATTGATCTTTTTGTGCCTCCATCCTTGATAGCATTCACGATTGCTCTAAACGACACTCAAATACAATTTGTTAGAATTAAAAGTGATTTGTTTGTAATAATCAAAACGAGAAGTCAACCATAGGTCAACAATGTCCAATTTCTATATGTCTGAATAAAAAAAAATCAATTTAAAAAGAATCCAATTCAAATTCAAGAAAAGCCTTATTGAATATTCACTTAGTGTTCCCTTTAAGGTTACAATTCCTACTTTTCGAGTCATTCCAGTGTCAACTTTTTTTTAAAAAAATCTACAAGGATAAAGGATTAGAGCTCGAATTAGTTCTTTGAAATACTTGTAAGAAATCATTGAATGAAAAAATGCAGAATGATGAGACTAATAGAGGGAAAAAAATCAATTTAAGTGATACACGAGTGTATACACGTGAGATAAATATTAAATTAGATTTAGGAAGTTGGATAGAGACGATTCTATTTCAAGCAGGAATAATAACCAAGTCAACATGTTAGATGAGGTGATACGACGATTCGAAATGTTGTTTTAGGATGTGAGAGACAAACTCGATAAACAAAACACATTACTTTCTAATTTACATACGAAACAACCCACTTAACGTAAGGAGGCAAGGAAGACATGATCATAGAGTAGATTATGCTAGTGAATGGAGACGTATAGTGATATTAATGAGGATGTATTGGTAGATGTCGAGTTAGGAAGAATGAGGGATAGATGAGTTATGGATCAAAGGAGGGGTAGAGATCTGTTGGAGATAGTGTTGATAGAAGTATGAACAATATCAAGATGACAATTCTTTCATTCAAAGGAAGAAATGATCGGGATGCATACTTGGAGTGAGAAAAGAAAGTAAGGTTGATATTTGATTGCCACAATAACTCGGAGGAAAGAATGTAAAGATTGTGGTACTTGAATTTATATATTATGCTATCATTTGGTGGGATCAAGTAGTAACATCTAGGAGGAGGAACCATGAGACCTATTAATACATGAGAAGAATTGAAGGCTATCACGAAGAAGAGGTTCATGCCTAATCATTATTATCGGGAGCTTCGTAAAAAATTGCAAAGCCTCTACCAATGCTCTAGGAGTGTGGAGGATTATCATAAGGTGATGGGGTTGTTTCAAAAGGTAGGACTGAGCTACTGAAGGGAAGAGAAGAAATTATTAACAAAGCTACACCCAAGGTGGATTCCCAACCCTCTAGGAATCGGGATATCAAATGTTTCAGGTGTTTGGGGTCGGAACACATTGCTTCTCAATGTCCAAACAAAATGGCAATGATCTGGCACGACAATGGAGAAGTAGTTAGTGATAGTGAGGGTAAATATGATGACATGTCAAAACTGGAAGAAGCTAGCAATGGTGAGGAAGTGGAATATGCAGTGGGACTGTGGGAGAGCTATCAGTTACACGACGAGCTCTTAATGCTCAAATCAAAGTGGATGACTTGGAGTAACAAAGGGAGAACATATTTAATACGAGATGTCACGTCAACAAGAAGTTATGTAGTATGATTATTGATGGGGTTGTTTTACCAATGTGGCTAGCACAACACTTGTTGGAAAATTGGGATTAACTGTGCTAAAACATTCTAGGTCTTACAAATTGCAATGGTTGAATGAATGTGGAGGTTACGGTGAATATGAGAGTGATGGTGAGTTTCTCAATTAGGAGATATCATGATGAAGTGATGTAGTTCCTTTCCATGCCGGCATATGGCCATGGAAATATCATAGAAAGGTGATTCATAACGAGTATAAAAATAGCTACAACTTTACTAAGAGACGAGAAATTTATTACTCTTGCGCCGTTGACACCACAACAAGCGTATGGAGATCAAATTAAGTTGAAAAGTGAGGAAGGAAAAAAGATTGAGAGAAAAGGGTGTGAGAATGACCTTTCACAACAAGAGAGCAAGAGAGAAAATAGTGTATGGTAAAAGTGAGAAAAAGAGCAGAGCCACAAGAGAAGAAAAAGAGTTTTGTGAGAGGATAGAAAAGTCGAAAGTAAATTTCTTTACAAAAGGGAGTGAGTTGAAGATGGCAGTAGTTAAGAACTGACCTATGGTCTTGTTGGTTTATAAGGAGCCATTCCTCAATTTCGAGAAATCTAACACAACCCTCCCTAGTTTGGCTACTTCTTTGTTGTAGGAATTTGAAGACGTGTTCCCAGAGGAAATGCCTATTAGGCTACCACCCATTTGAGGTATTGAACATTAAATTGATTTCGTACCCGGAGCTGTCATTCCAAACAGGTCGGCTTATCGGAGTAATTCAGAGGAGACTAAGGAATTTCAAAGGCAAGTGTAAGATTTGATGAGCAAAGGGTATGTGAGGGAATGTATGAGTCCATGTGTCGTACTAATACTATTTGTACAAAAAAAAAAAAGATAGAATCTGGAGGATATTTGTCGACTGTAGGACCATCAACAATATAACGGTAAAATATCATCACCATATTCTTAGGTTAGATGATATGTTAGACGAATTATATAGAAAATGTTTATTTGGTAAAATTGACCTTAAAAGTGGTTATCATCGGATTATGATGAGGGAATGAGATGAATGGAAAATCATTTTTAAAACTAAATATGGGTTGTATGCGTGGTTAGTCATGACATTTGGACTTACTAATGCACCTAGCACATTTATGAGATTAATGAATTATGTTTTAAATTCGTGGGTAAATTTGTAGTAGTTTACTTTGATGACATTTTGGTATATAGTAAGGATATAAATGAACATATAGGGCATTCGAGATGTGTGTTTGTGGTCTTAAAATAAAAACAATTTTATTCTAACTTCAAAAGTGCACATTTTGCACGAAAAAAGTTATTTTTCTTGGTTATGTCGTTAGTGCTAAGGGTGTTGAAGTGGATGAGGAGAAAATGAAAGTCATCAAGGAGTGACCAACATTTAAAAGCTAACCGAGGTAAGAAACTTTTATGGGTTAACTAGCTTTTATAGGTGTTGTAAAAGACTTTGGCACAATTGTCACATCACTCACGGAGATTATAAACAAAAGTGTAGGATTTCATTGGGGCGTTGAACAAGAGCATGCTTTTAATATTATTAAAGATAGGTTGTATACTGATTTTATCATTATATAACTTCAATACAAGGAGTTATATGCAGTTGTTCAAGTTTTGAAGACATGACAGTATTACCTATGCCCAAAGGAATTCATGATTCACACCGACTATGAGTCTTTGAAACATTTAAAGGGTCAATGCAAGCTAAAAAAGAGACATGCAATGTGGATGGAGTTCATCGAGACATTTCTTTATGTTATTCGGTACAAACAATATAAAGAAAATGTGGTAGCAGATGCTCTATCAAGAAGGTATGTGCTTCTAACTTCTTTAGATGCCAAATTGTTAGGATTTGAATATGTTAAAGACATGTATTCTAATGATCCAGAATTCTCTAATATATATGAATCATGTGATAAGGGTGCTGCGGATAGATTCTTTGGCATGATGGGTATTTATTCCGATAAAATAAGTTATGTGTTCCTAAATGTTCAATGAGAGAATTACTAATATGTGAAGTACATGGTAGAGGTCTAATAAGTCATTTTGGTGTTGAGAAGATCTTAGAGATGTTAGGTGAACATTTTTATTGGCTTAAGATGAAAGTTGATGTTGATCGAATTAGTAGTAGATGCATCACTTGGAAAAAGTCTAAATCTAAGGTTCTACCTCGGGGTTTATATACATCATTACTTGCTCATAGTGAACATTGGGTTGATGTGTATATGTATTTACGCCGAGTTTACATAGGACTAAAAAAGGAAGATATTCTATAATTGTCGTGGTAGATATACTTAATAAGATGACACATTTTATTACATGTTATTAAACTGATTATGCCACCAATATTGCGGATTTATTCTCTAAGGAAGTAGTGCGCTTACATGGGATTCCTAAAAGTATTGTATCAGATAGGAATGTTAAATTCCTTAGTGACTTTTGGAGGATTTTGTGGAATAAGTTGGGAACCAATCTATTGTTTTCTACTACTTTTCACCTACAAACGGATGGGCAAAATGAGGTAGTTAACATGACTATGATGCAATTGTTACACACCATAGTTAATAAAAACTTGAAGAGTTAGGATGAGTGTTTACCATTCATAGAATTTGCATATAATAGGCCACACATTCTACTACATCTTACTCACCTTTTGGATTTAATTCCTTTACCTGTGAATGAACGGGGTAGATTAGATGGAAAGAAGAAGGCGGGCTTGATGAAATCATTCCATGAAAAGGTAAGATTGCAAATTGAGAAGAAAAATGAGCATTATACTTTACAAGCAAATAAGGGACGAAAGCGCGTTACATTTGAACCAGGAGATTTGGTTTGGATGCACTCGAGGAAAGAGAGTTTTACAGAACAAAGAAAGTCAAAGTTGCAGCTTTGGGGAGATGATCAATTTCAAGTCTTTGAAAAAATTAATGACAATGCTTACAAATTATATCTTTCAGGTGAGTATAATGTTTCGACTACTTTTAACGTTTATGATATTTTTCTCTTTGATGCAGGTACAGATTCAAGTGATGGACAGAGAAATTGAAAGATGATATCGCATGCCCCTTTATTGAAACCGTAGTGGAGGATTTCAATTGATCTATGCGACCACATAGATTTACACTATGCGACTGCATAGTTGATTCCCAACCACGAATTTTTCAAATTTTGCGTTTTTTCTATTTAAGTTAAAACTCTATTTTGTGATATCTTTTGCTATTTTTTTTTTTTTTTGGCTTAATTCTGTTGCTAGCTAGGTTTATGGGTTATATATAAGTATGACTTACTAAATTCATTGTAAAAATATAATTTATTAAGAGATTAATTGAAAGGTATATTGTTTTGTTCTTGTTTTTCATTGAGCTAATTATGAAATTATCATGTGGTGTTCAAACAAAATCGAGTGAGATTTTTGAGTCTTGTAATAAGAGGGTTAATATATTGTCGACAATTGTATTGATTACTCGATTCATTATTTTTGAATCAAGCTTAAAAAATTAATTTATCGACTTTTTTGGATTGAATCAATTTCGTGTTAGTTTCGTACCTACTGTTGTTCATTCCACTTTGCCGGGTGGCCGTCGATTAATATAAGTCCGCCTGTAAAGCTGACTTCATATACTCCGGTTCGTCTCTGCTCCCGCCTTGGCGCCTTCTGTTTGCTGCACGCACCCAAATCTCTCCGTCTCTCCAGGCACCATTTCCAGATCCAAGCTCAGCGCGACAAATTTCGCCATTGATACAGTCCCAGATCAAAACCCAATTCTTCGTCTTGCATTTCATTATGTATATGTATATAATCTGTACACACATATAGATCTTGTTTGCATAATGGATTCACCGCCTTCCCAATCGGGAAGGTCCGAATCCCCGTTTACCAATAGCAAAAGATCGTCGAGTTTTACTTCTTCTCCACTATCGAAATCACTTTCTGATTCCAGCAGCCAGAGCTTTTCCTCCATCCTTAACAACCCCAAACCTACTTCCTCCCTCGTGGGCTGGTGGTCTTCCTCAACCTCTGTACCAGCTCCCGAGTTTACCCCTTTGCCTTCTGTTCCGAAGCCCGGATCCGAAATCACTCGATCCGACTTCCTTTCTTACCTGTCGTCTATTTCGGAACCTCACTCCCTGTTTCAGGATATTCTCAAGCAGCACGATCGCGACCACCAGGTGTTGGATGGGGATTCGGAGGGGGCCGCAGGAGAAGCGCTAGTGGCGTGTCTTAGGGAGGTTCCAGCGCTGTACTTTAAGGAGGATTTTGAGTTGGAGGACGGCGCGACTTTCAGGGCAGCGTGCCCGTTCAGGACGACGTTGGAGAATCTTGCTCTGCAGGAGAGATTATCGCAGTATTTGGATGTGGTGGAGTTGCATTTGGTTAGGGAAATCTCGCTCCGCTCCAACTCCTTTTTTGAGGCACAGGGGCAATTGGAGGACTTGAATGCTAAGATTCTTGAGGGGTATGGGAGGGTCAGGGAGTTGAAGGAGACCATTAGGATCTTGGACTCCAACTTGGTGGGGTCTGCTAGGACAGTGCAGGAGCTAAACTTGAAACGGGGTGATTTGATATCTCTGCACAACAAGCTTAGACTTGTGCTCTCTGTCAACCAGGCTCTCTCCACTCTTGAATTGGTAAGTTATCTCCAAAATTGTACTCGGTAGAGTGATTGTATCCTGTTGTTGCAGTGTTTTACAATGTATCAGTTGCAGTTTAATTGTCTCTGCTTTGCATGGTAGCCATAGTTTCTAAATTTATATGTAGCTCTATCTGCTATCAAATTCAGCTGGTCTTCTATCCTGGATTATTATCAACGCTAAACTTCTGTAGCTTAATTTACATGTAGCACAGATTGTAACTCGAGTTCTAGTCTCACGGACAGCAAGCCACCTATAGGCCTTTGCAGCTAATTAGAAACACAGTTTAAAGATCCCTGTGATGTGTTTTTCTATCCGTAAAATATTACCCCCTTTTGACCCTAGTAACAAATCTTCTTTTATCTGTAAACTACCCACGACCCTATTGTATTTCAAATATATATAAACATAATGTTTACATTTGAGAAAGATGCGAAGGAGTGGACACTATTACCAATGACACCATGGATTTGTTAACCACATTGCAAAAATACTTAACATCAGATCTTGCTTGACACTGGAGGTGAGCATTATATATATGATGATGCTGGGGCAACCCAAATGGAAGTTCTCTTTCATGATAACAAGAAGAAGAAGAAACTGAGACTTGTTCTTATCAGTTTGGGGATGTTATCTTTCACGATGAGTAGAAGCAAAACTATCTTGGCTTTGCATGCGTAAGATGAGATACATTATTGGATTAAATATAGTCTACTGTGTCAATTATTGGTATTATTATTATTATTTAATGGTTGTGAACTTTCTTCTTGGCATTTATCTGTCCCAATTTAGCTTTATTGTTCATTTTCCCTCCCCAGAGCCTGTTTGTGATTAACTTTTGCCTCCTCTCTAGTTATATTGTCAATGGTTTTTGCTTCAAGACAAGTGCTTATGGGCATTTCCAGTTACTCTGAGGGCCTGATGCTTCATTTTTTAATTTTTGTATTACAACACACGCAGCTGTTAGCACGTTGACTTACCATATTCATTGCCTATTGCGTGCAGCTTGTTGCGTCTGCAGATTGTGTTGGCGCTTTAGACATTACTGATGATTTGCAGCATTTATTGGTATGTCTGTTGCTGATGATTTTATATATATATATATTTTACAGTTTCTTGAACTATCTTATTTTATAGCCATTTCAGTCCTTCCTTCCTTTCATCTTTTTTAATTTGTGATGTGAGTTCCATAACTATTTTCTTAGATTGGTCTCTGTGTTACTGGAAAGGCCCTCCTGTACTCATGTTTTTATTTTTTCCTGGTAATTCACAAGTTTGATCACTGGATCAAGGTTTAGAACCCTTTTAACTCAGTAGTAGAGTAACTCCATGGTAAGGCGTATATAATTGGTTCGAATCTGGGCTTTTTTTTAGTGGAATAAAATTTAAACTTTCCACAAGATTGCATTGAATGTATACCTTCGTGTTTTTTCTCTTCTCTTTTGTTGAGGTTTAATTTCTCCATTTTCAACTGAAAGAATTTGAGAACAACTCGTTCTTTTATGTGACGAATAAATTCTCATTCTTATCGAAGAAATAATCGATTTGAAGTATGACTATATAAACATGGTTTAAATGGCTAACGCTGTGTTTCTTCTCTTTTTTGAACACAGTACAAAAATATCATGAGAGGAAATTGTGACTGTTTGGACAGCTGGCAAAAACAATAATGGCTTCTTGAAGTTCTTGAAAACTATTTTAAAGTGCTGTTTTCATGGTAGCACTCAATTAGGCATGTCGTAACGCTTAGCAGAGGAAATAAAAAATTGAATCCTGTGGCCTACCTTTGGATGCATTTCCTTAGTTTCTTTTACTTTTCATATTGCACAATTCATTTNTGTTTTCATGGTAGCACTCAATTAGGCATGTCGTAACGCTTAGCAGAGGAAATAAAAAATTGAATCCTGTGGCCTACCTTTGGATGCATTTCCTTAGTTTCTTTTACTTTTCATTTTGCACAATTCATTTGTTACAAATATTTCTATGGAGTGGAGGTCTATGCTATTTATCTTCTCATTTATTCTCTTTGCACCTCCTTTCATCCGATAAAAATGCAAATGCTTTTTTTTTTTTGGGTAGGATGGTGACGAGCTGACTGGTTTGCATTGCTTTCGTCATCTTCGAGATCATTTAGCAACTTCAATGGACACTATTAACAGGTTAGTCTTTCGTGCTCTGAGATGAAGGGTTTTGTGATATTCTTATTTTTTCTAGTGTTGCTGTCCGGCTTAAGAAAGCTATTTCAATGAAATTTTCTCCAATATCTATTCTTTTGAGGAGACTTTCCTACTGACACCATTAGAGGTCATCTGGTGCAAGGCTTCAGGAGCATAATTAAAAAAGCTGGCTTTTACTGGTTTTTGGTTTCTGTTGATTGCCTTTTTTGTTGGTTTTCATGGGTTGTGACCTGCTCTTGACTAGGGTGGTTTATATTAATCTCTGCCCCCTCGGGGTCCACATTTAAAAATGCGTCTATATAAACTGGTCTTACATTCTTCTTTATAATAATCACTGTAAAATTGGAAACTGAAATTGTGGTTATGCACGAGTCTGATTCAGTGTTTTTGTAAGACCTCATTATCTAACCTACACATGGATCTGTACTCCCAATGGACAAATCTGGACCTTATATCTAGTTACCCCTCGACTTTTTTTGGTTCAATTTTCCGTATTTTGAAGTAAATCAATTTACAGAGTTTTAGGAGGCTTTTTCACTTTGATATATGCTAACAAGTTTGTAATTCAAAATTCTAAACGCAACAACATATTATATAGCTAAAATGTATTTAAGTTGACCAAAAAAGATGTGGCGAGCTATGATGCACCACACGGGCGCGTGTCGGATATGCTGATACACTATTTTTAAAAAAGATACCGACACGACATTTCTTCGATACGTTGATTAAATTCTTCATTTATATAGTATAAATTTAGTTTTAGACTTGTTATTAATTTTTCTTGTTGAATTTTTTTACACGAGTATCTATTTGTTATTTACTAATAATTTTGAGTTAAAAACCCTGATGGGTTGCTCAATTGGTCAGGCCTTGGATTTGCTCCCCAATGGTCACCAGTTCGAATTCCTTCAGGGCCACTGAGGTGAGTACCCGGCCGTAAATTTTAGGGCCCCGTGGAATTAGCCGAGGTGCGCGCAAGTTGGCCCGGACATCCACGGTTATAAAAAAAAAAAAAAAATTTTTTTTTTGAGTTAAAATATTTTTAATGAAAAATGAAAAATGTTTATGGTAGACGAGTGTCGGTATCGACATGTATTGAACATAGACACGCTACCTTAGTTGAAGTGTACTTGCTATTGAAGTGGCGAGTAATGTGGGATGGACCAGTGAATGATGATATGATTACTTTTTTTTTTTTTGATAAATAGATGATATGATTACTTGCTACATCCAGAATTTCTCATCTTTAGAGAATAGGCATTTTAGTTGCAAATAAAGTTCATTGACACTTAACTTAAATGGTGAGGTAGTCACTTAGTGCATTTTGTTTCTTTAGAGCTTGTTTTTGATGTTTGTATTACTGTACATGCTCTACTTCTCTATTTTCAACCCTTTCACTTGATTATCAGGGGTTGCCTGAGATTGAATTTAATTTCATGTTTCAGTATACTATATTCATTGTACCTAAATATTAACTTCATTTTCAAGTTATACATGAATTTGCAACTTTTTAATGGCATTAATCTTTTCTTTCTGGCAACCTAAATTTACTTTTCTATATGACAGGTTTTTTACAATTAACCACATTTTGATAATGGAGTTACATGCAAGGTAGCTTGGTATTTTGACTTATCAAATTCATTCTTGTAGCATTCTTTCAGCAGAATTCATCCGTGCATCTTTTCATGGTGCTGATGATCCAGAGGCATCATTAACAAGGCATAGCTCGGCTTATAATGGAAGAGATAATGAAGTAAGCATGAGATATGCATGTGCATACCTGTGGATTAATATATATGCCTGTTTTAGCTGCACCCACACATAATGCTGATGCCTATTATTCCATAATCTTTCACTTCTTGGATTATTATCAAGTGGTTTTCCACCATGTTCTAGATATGAAAATATTGCTTGAATGGTTGATACTTCAACCGATAACTTCTGAACTGCTGAGGTTGCTATCTGCTATGGTCAGAAATCAATATCTTTTGATTTTCTTTTCGTTAGGTTTGATCGACTCGAAAGCTGTAATACAGTACAAGATGCTTACCTTTAAACTTACCTGCTTTTTTTTTTTTAATTAGTACAGCATGCTGATGTGCTCTAATTTTTTTCTGGTTCACCTTATAATTTGTGGTCTTGTTTTCCTCGATTATGGACCTTATGCACCATGTTTCCTGTAGCCTCGCTTTATGTTGTCGTGTCTGTTTTGGTAGTGGAAACTTTCTGATTCTTTTTCTCTTTGCTTCATTGTTTTTGGTTGTTCTCATGTCTGGTTTAGCCCAGTAGTTACTTCTGTTAGCACTAATTTTAAAATAATGCAGGTTAGACTAGAGGAAGAGCGGATTTCTAATTTTCAAGACCAGCTTCTTCCCCTTATCATTGGATTGCTCAGAACGGTCAGTTCCACATTTATCTTGTATCAGTCTCTATTCACCTACTAATCATCTAAGTGATTACTTGCTTAGCTGAAGTTTATGATGCCTAGATTGAAGAATTGTCTCACTTGTGATGTTCATTACAGGGAAAGCTACCTGCTGTGTTGAGAATATACCGTGATACACTTGCTTCTGAAATAAAAACTTCAGTCAAACTGGCAGTTGAGAATATGCATTTGGAGTCGGCTTCTGTATCTGGAGACGGGGTGGTGGATGCAGATGGTGGGTTCACTTGCATATCGACCTTTCTTGAATGTTTGATTTTCGGACAAAATAGCATTGTGCACACCTAATGGACCACTTTCTTGTTTCCTTTTGGATAAGCAATTCAAATTTCATTAATTGGCACTTGGGGTATCCACTACATAAGCCAACCAGCTTTGCAAGAAGTTCTTAGCTGAAAACTCTACCTGATATTCTGATTACATGCTAAAATAATGACTCAGGTGGAGGCTCATCACTGGGAACTAAGTTAAAAAGTCTGTCACCTGATGGCTTTCTTAAAATTTTGGAGGAAGTTTTCATGATTGTACAGGTAATGTATCTGTGCCCATTTCTCCTACTTCAACACTACAGTTATCCAGAATAAACCTATTATATTCCCTATGACATTGCTTCGAGTGTTGTAATTGCTACTTATGATTGTTGTCTAAGTTCCCGCACAAAGTTTAGAAAATGCCTTTTTGTATGATTTGCTCGGATGTCTAATCACTCTTCCATGCAAATATATGCATAGAATTTGATGTGGGTGAATGCGTGAAAGAAGGATGTTTACTTCAATTTATAATTGACTCCTCGGTTTTTTTAGGAAATCCATGGAGAATTCCTTGACAAAGGGGGATGATTTGAGCAATCCCAGTGTCCTCAAAGAAACAGTAAAATTTTCAGTAAATGAAGTTTGAAAAGAATTTATTATGTGTTGTCGGACTAGGCATTTCTGAATGACTGAATCCCACCACACTTGTCAACCAAGAATAACAAAGAAGAAAATAAAATAAAATAAAATCTAAAATATCTTGGAAAGAACATAAAACTAGATTTTAGAGCAAAACTTAATTTGACTAAATACTGGAAAGTCAACAGCGCCACTTGAACAGTACAGTGGTATATACTAACTATTCATCTATTAGTTCTTTATGTAGTACTTGGTGTAGGCTATCTAAAAAAATACGACAAGCAGTAGAAATGTACAATTTTTGGTTGATTTCTTCTTAGCCTCCTTTTGGGAAGAATCTAGAAACGTTTTAGTTTTAAATAGTAAAAATAAATGTTTTATAAGGGATTTACAGTTGGTCACCAGTTCGAGTCCCCTCAGGGCCACTGAGGTGAGAAACGGCTGTAAACTTCAGGGCTCCGTGGGATTAGTCGAGGTGCGCGCAAGCTGGCCCGGACATCCACGGTTATCAAAAAAAAAAAAAAATGTTTTATAAGTGGATGGTATTTATGAGTCCATTGTAATGTGGTTGTAAATGAAGTTTGACCATTTATAAAAATGATTCATAAGATTTGCCAAACGGAGGCTTAGGAATGACCGAAAAGCGAGGAATAATTATATGGCTAAAAGTTCTAAATATAGGGAAACATGGAAGAGACATTACATGGATTTAAGATGCAGGAAAAGAAGAACGTCGGAAGTCGTAGAATGGCTTCATGAATAGTGATTTTGGAGATAGCGCTGATTTGATTAGTTATGTTCTTGGGAACCATTGAGCTCTATGAAGAATTGGATTTGTGATAAAAAGAAAGACTTGCAGAGCTGGAATTGTGAAGAGTGAGATGACTAGGAGAAATAAAAGCATTGAAAGGGTATATAGTGCAGTTAAGAAGCACCGATACTTGCAAACTTGTTATGTATCTGTAACCGAATATGTATCCAAACTTCGATAATCTCTGATACCCTTCGATATGTACCGATACTTTTATTTTATATTTATATATTTTTAAATTTCCAATACGTATTTTTTTAATTATTTTATATTTTTGTGTGATTTTCGATACGTATTTTTTAAATTATTTTACTAACTTGTTGAATATCAATAATATTTATTGGAAACACACAATTAGAGTTTTGAAATTAACAACCAGAATTTTTATTGGAAATACATAATATTATTAAGCTTTTAATACATGTGAAACCATATTATAGTTGACAAATATATTTTTATTATTAAAAATAGATAGTGACTAATATTAAATAATGCATGTAAAATTGTGTTACATTAATTATATTATTTTTTTGATAGATAATCATAAAATTTTATTAATCAAATAAGAATACACAAGAAGTGTATTATCAATTTAAACAATAAAGAAAAGACATGAAATCAGGCAACCCCTCTATAGGATTACTAGTTGCGACATTAAATCAAGTATACAAAGTTAGATAAAATATTTCTCTAATCTGCTCCGTGATCCGTATTTGGTCTTCATAACATCAGTTGTTCCTTTCTCTCAACACACACCAAACAATGCATCTTGGGATAAGATTCCATACAAGTTTGCTATCCTTATCACGAAGCTTTTTCCTCCATGCCCGCAACACATCCTCTGAACGTCTAGGCAACACCCAATCCATATGTTGAGAAGCCAAAATATTATTCCACAGCCAGCGAACACCGTCGCTGTGAATGAACAGGTGGTCATGCGTCTCCCTATCACTTCTACACATATAGCACCACTCGGTAACATAAAAGCCTTTTCTTCGAAGGTTATCCATCGTTAATGCTTGTCCCCTCACAACCGTCCACAGTAAAAATGCCACTCGAGGAGGCAATTTACATTGTCACACCATCTTTTAGGGGAATGAACTCTCCACCGGTCCCAAAAGGGATTTAAAATAAGAGCGAACCAAAAAAATGTCATTCCGTGCCAACTTCTATCGGCTACAATCATTATCTCCTACCCAAATTTTCACCTCATACAAATTGGGAGGATGATTCATTTATGGAAGTTGATTAAATATGTAGATCAAGCTAATACAGAAGACAAACAGTGAATGGTCTTTAGGGTGTAATCTTTTCTTTGTTTCCTTACTACAATGTATGATCTAGTTTGTTACCATCATTCTAATTAAATGTGTTTGGTGCTGTCCAGTGTTTTGATGGTTGGCAAGATCAGTTTTCAGCTGGGATTAAGGTAAATCCCGCTATCCCATTCCCGAAAGTTGCTGCAATTCACATGAAGTTAGATGATCGGCTGTCACTAGTTAAAAAAGAAAGAAAAAACATGTTCATGATTCATTGTCTGCAGGTTTACCAGTTCTCAATTGTCAAGCAATAAAAAATGCTTTTTGAAGGGTGCATAGGAAATGGCAACCAAGTTGCTTAAGGAGTAGCTCAAACTTCCACTTTATTGTTTAGTATAATTAGAACCTTATTACAGGAAGGAAGAAAGACAAACTGAATTTTAAGTTAAATAACTTCGAATTTTGTTTTGGTTCACAAGTTTTTGACTTAGACTAGTCCACCATCTTCTCTTATTTGAATGAGCTGATGCACCTTTGTCCAAAAAGAGTTGGTAAGTCAAAATTATAATGTCCTGTTATTAAATTTCTTCATGCTTTTTCTTCAAAAAATCTCAAAAGATGGAGCTTCATTCTGTGAGCGTTTTTACATGGAACCTTGGAATTGGATTTATGGAGGAATATATATAATGAAATTTACCTCTTGCAGACCATTGCAGTGGTGGCTGTCATTCCATATGGAGTTATACAACTTGGTTCCTTACATAAGGTATGTTGATCTGCATTTATTATCTTGATCATCGTCCTAATGATTTGCATCCATTATATTGGAGTATTTGTATACATACTAAAAAGATCTGCCAAATATGGATTCCAATATTAACATAAAACACAATGCATCAATGTTTTGAGTTGTGTGTCCAACTTCAAACTTTAAGAACGTTGCTGTATCTGTAATTATATTTTCCCACGAATTCATATAGAACACGACAGTGTTTTCCTGTTCAAATCTTACCTTTTTTTAATTGCTCTTTAGGTAATATGATGTCATTTATATTTTTAGATTGTTGTATATATATTATTTTTAATCTAGCCTACTTAATTATTGGGTGGTTAAAGTTGCACAGTGCTGAACAGATAACTTCATTTGTTTCTACCATCAGCTATCACTCTTTTACTTTTAAAAGCATTTAACCTATATGACATAATGAATGTGTTGTATGTTTGCTGGCGGTCATCACCTTTGGGTCGAATGTCAGCAGAAGAGGCAATTAAGAGACTATTAGCCATTGCTTTTTGAAAACTCAGGCATTAATATTGTCATAAGTCAATGTGGATTATCCCGACTGCTTGAGTGTCTACAAGCTCTTTCCTTTTTATGCACCCATCTAAGACAAAGCTTCGCTTTTTGTAATCATACCCTGCTGTGATAACTTCATTTTTGCATTGTATTTTGTCCTGTCATGTTTGTTTGGGAGATCAGATTGCCGAGGATTTGAAGCTGGTCAGCCATATCAGACGTGTCTTTTCTATGCTTCATGATTCTTTAGCTGGTGTTATTCCCCAATCAAGACAAAGTAGCATGGCGAATTCTTGTCTGGTGAATCTCTTTCTCACTACGAGCATTTTTAGCTAAGCTTTGAAAAAGTAAAAGCGCTGTTAAAGAATTATAGGACATGTTACTTCTTTTTATGTTTGGAGACTTTTTTCTTACTTTCAAGTAAAACAGAGTAGTTAGTTTAAGAGTAACTTCTACCTTTTTTGTTTAAATAAGTAGCTTGCTTATTTCTAATTTTGACCAACAAAATGATTATTTGTTCTAAAACAAACTTATTTACCTTTAAGTAACTTTAAGCTTAGCAAAACATGCAAGTAGAATAATTTTCTTCCCACATCTTATGGTGTTGTATTCTTTACCAGTCAGATATCGGCACAAGAACTTCAGGTTCAGCAGGTTTTCATGGTAGCAGCATGACCATTATGGATAGATTTCTTCACGAGGACGAAATGAACTTGTGGTCTCAGATATTTCCATCTCTTGGGAAACCTCGTAATCATTCTTATTTTTTCCCTCCACCTAGAGGTTTTTCCAATAGGTTAGTTAAACTGAATATGCGTGAAGAAGATAAATACTCAATGCCAGGGTTTGGTGAAAGCGAGAATTCATTTCCATTAAGTTCTGAAAATTTTCTCATTAGCGAACAGAAACAAGTAGAGATGGAATCTTTGACTGAGACAAAGTGTGAAGGTGGAACTACTGACTGGGGGGATTCGAAAAATATCAGCGCATCATTTGTCCAAGATACCAACAATGAAGGGTGTAATTTATATAATGCCACTTTCCCAACCAATAATTCTGATATAGAAATGCCATACTTTCCTTCGGAAAGACTTGACCCTGCACCTGGTAAGGATCAAGCTGGGGTCTTGGGTGCTCCAGAACTTTCAAATATGCATTTGAATCAAGATGTAGAGAAAAACATAGAATCAATAACTAAGTCTAACGAACTGGATTCACGAAGTACACCTATAAATTTTGCTGCTGACTATGAGCTGTATGAAGCACTGGGACCCGCTTTCCGGAAACAGAATACTCATTGTGATAGGGAGGCAGAAAAAACCGGGTCAGAAATGGCTATTGAGATTTCCGAGGGAATGGGCAGTAGCAATTTGTTGATAGCGAACTATGATTCCGAGCACCTTCTGGATGCAGTGGTGGGTAAAATTAGTCATGATGGAGATGAAATTTACAGCGAGAAATCCATGTTGACTGCTGAAAAAACACTGGAGACTTGCAAAAGTGATGTGGGCACTATTAGTTCAGCAGGTTATTCGTTTGATCGAGACTCAATGAACAGCTTGAATTCCTCAGCCACATGCGGTGTTCATTCTTTTAAAGGCTTTTCATCAACCAGTTCTAGTAGAGGGAGTGAATATTCAGAGAGGACAAGAGAACAGGTTAAGATAACCAAAAAGAGGGCCAGACCTGGTGAAAGTTGCAGGCCTAGGCCAAGGGACAGACAATTGATCCAAGATCGAATCAAGGAACTACGAGAGCTTGTTCCCAATGGATCAAAGGTAACTTCTACCCCTGAATTTCCTCCTTTTGAATTTTTTTTCTTTTCATGTATTATGTATTGAAATTTCTGACTGACACAGTGCAGTATTGATTCACTTCTGGAGAGAACAATTAAGCACATGCTTTTTATGCAAAGCGTTACAACGCATGCTGACAAGCTAAACAGATGCTCGGCATCAAAGGTAAGGATTTTAATGTTACTCAGTCTAACCACCCAAGTCGTCATCTTAATTTATTCCTACTTGCTGCCGCATCCGCTTGTTAGCGTATATTCTCATCTTTTATATTACCCATAGTAGTATGACCACTTATCTTAAGATCTTCGTTCTGATACCTTCATCTAATGGGCATTTTGTCATTTAACTGATATTCTCATATTTTATTCATTAATAAGGATTTTAAAAGCTATGAAGAGCTTCTCAAGTTGGTGTGGGTGATAAACTGGGGCCATTAATATTGGCATATTTGTATGGAGATTGAGGGACTTGATTATACAAGATCAGATTGACTGCATCTCTTAGAATTGATTTTTGAAAGAAGTTGTTCAGAATTTTAGACCAAATTCATTTATATATATATATATATATATATTCATTTTTATGCATATTACTATGAAGTACCCGAATTCTTTAAAGAGTCGGTTCTCATGATATGACGAGCAATGTTATCATTTCTGATCTCTGTCAAGTGATCACTGTGAACATGGCTACCGGCAAATAGAAAATATTATTATTTTCGTATTCATTTATGCTGGGAAAAATAAAAAAAATCTATGAATGTAGCAATAGAATAGAGTATCTACCAGATTTAGAAAATATAATCTGTGATTTTGCAGTTGCTTGACAAGGACATGGGTATAGGATCTTCCAGTAATGAGCAAGGTTCAAGCTGGGCTGTGGAAGTGGGAAATAACCCGAAGGCTTGCCCAATAGTTGTAGAAAATATAAATATGAACGGCCAAATGCTGGTGAAGGTAAGGATGTGTTTTAATTAATACTCCATAAATCGTTTGAAGTTCGGTAAAGAAAAATGAACACACCCCGATTGGCAACAATGAAACAAAGAAATTATGTCCATTTTGTTTTTCATTTAATGGTTGTTTAGTTCGAATGATGCAGATGATATGTGAAGAACAGAGTCATTTTCTTGATGTAGCTGAAACTATCAGAAGTTTGGGTCTGATAATTTTGAAAGGCGTAACAGAAGCCTACGGAAATAAGATGTGGATGTGCTTTGTGGTTGAGGTAAAATTATTATTACAAATCGGACCAACTTCTTGCTATATGTGGAAAAACATTAATTGGACATGAACTGTACATTATTTTACTATTGCAGAATCTTAATGTATGTTTTTGAACCTTGTAATGTAATACTTTTGCTTAGGGACACAACAATCGAAGCATGCATCGGATGGATGTATTGTGGTCACTAATGCAGCTTTTGCAACCCCAGATTAATAACTAGCCTTGACGGTTTTCTACAGTACAGACTTTCTTCCAGACGTGTGGCTGAAACAAAAGTAGTCGATAATTTGTGTTTCTTGTGCAGTTTGCAGTTTTTGCTCTCCGCCCGTTTTAACTGTCCAAGGCAATCGGTCGGTTTGCGTTGTTTTGTTTTGTTTTGTTTTCTCCTCCTTTTTGTGTGAGTTTGTGTGTGGGAAGTTGGAAGTATTGATCTTTGTTTGTATTTATGAAATGGTAGTTTTTTTTTCTCATAATTAATAATATTATTTGTAATGGTATATTACATACCATTTTCTATGGTTAGGGTGCTTAGAGGCGTAAATTGAACTATAGGCATTCAGGTGTGTACAGTACAGACCACATGCCTAAAATATGGGCCGAGTTGTTTTACTTGTATTCTATAATATTTTTACTTGTTTTAGTTGAGTTTTTATCACACGAGTTGAGGTGTAAATTTTGCTCGCTAGTCGATGGCCCGTGGGGCGGGCAGAAAAGCTTGAATCGGCCCGGGTTGATTCCCATTTTGAGGTGTTGGCCAGAGCCCGTGTGGCTCGTCACGGACTATTTTCGGCTCATGAGACTTGAAAAAAAATCCAAGCAGCTACACGCTGCCTTTGCTGCTGCCTGCTTTTATTAATAAAAGGATTTAAAAAAAAAAAAACCAAGCTAGGTGTCTCACGTGTCATATATGTGATCAAAGAGTAATCTTTTGACGATTAACTTCTAAATTCTGAACTCTAACGAGACAAATAAATAAATGAAGCATTATAATCTAATACAGAAATCGATTAAATTCAACTTTTGAAATAAAAGGTTTGTAGATGGCGATAACCATTTAATCAATATATTAAAAGGAATTTATAGAAATCTAGCTATAAAGCAATTTCTTTCGCACATATGCGAGATATTCGTATACATATATAACTTTTCAACAAAAGTTAAACAAATAAAATAAACTTTTTAAAAAATATATATATATATTTTTAGGATAAGCACATGAATCTTTTATTTTCTATGAATTCATTCAATTTATCATTACATTTGTTGGAAGGTATAAAATATTTAGATATTTTATGCTCTATTAAAACCAATGTTCTAAAAAGCGTAAAGCGTTGCGTAGCGTCGAGACCGAGAATCAAGAATTACAAGATTAAGCGTGTCAATGCGAAGAATAAGCGTCATAATGCGTTT
>CAIGRR010111406.1:0-21619 GCA_903798365.1 Fraxinus sp. 1973-6204 | reverse complement strand
CATGCTCACACGATTTCCTCCCCCACATTGTATCCTTCAAAACTAGCATACAGTATTGAATATGTATTACGAAGTGCTGTTGTGATGCATCCATATTGCAGAAACATAAATTTATTCTCTTATGTATTAATACACTTTTTGGATTATGAAGGCGATACTTGTTTTGATACAAATTATTTTTTACCCCAGCATATCTAGGATCCCAAGTACTTATCTACCTTAGTGTTTGTAGCCCTCGACAGGAACTTCATGCAGATTGGAGATTTCACCCCGACTAGAGCTAGTATAGAGCTAGGCAAAGTCCAGATGCCATCTCCACAAATCAAACCTGAAGCTACTGCAGGCCCAAAGGCATCTGCCTTGGCTCTGTTTATCTTCTGCCACACAAAAAGTATGAGGCTACCAACACACATATCAATGGCAAAATAGGAACCCAAATAAAACGGTATTGCCATTGCCATTGGAAGTGGAATAAACCACGAACGTTTCTTTCCCAGAGCATCTCTTATTAAGTTGACGAAAATGGATGCAGCAAAAAATCCATAGCATAGCTTGAGGCATTCCTTTGGTAAAGCTGAGAATCCTTCAACCCCTAGTTTAGCCATGTTATAGTAGACAGTAGCAAAGGGAGCGGGATATTCACTTGTAGGAAGTCCAAGATCAGGAAAAGCTTTGTAGAAAATCCAAAACACGCAAGGAGAAATCACACATCCCATAGCAGTGCCAATCACTTGGCTCACAAACATTGAACGGGGTGAAGCCAAGGTTAAGTAACCTGTCTTAAAATCCTGCATGATGTCAGAGGCAGTGGAAACTATATTCATCATCACTCCACATGCTGCTAAACCAGCAAGGATTCCGCCATGTGATGCCCCTGCCCATGCCCCAATTGTAAAGATGGCTAGCTTCCCGTAGGTAGATGCGAGTGACCAATCAGTTAGCCCACACCCAAATGCATTACAGAAGGCCAAGCTTGGTGCAAAGACGTAGATAACAATTACATAGTACCACTTGAGCTGGTGGAAGATTTGAGGAAGGATTGCAGTAGAGACTGCAGCAAGGGTGAAATAGCCTCCAATTGCAAACCATGTTGGGATTTGATCTTTGAGAAATAGTTGGGTACGTCGTTGGTTATCATAGGAGAGTGATTTTCCGACACGAGAGGAATGTTCTACCACTGGGATTTGCATATTTTCATTTCTGAGTTGAATTTTGTTAAACAACCCAGCTAGAGTTCGGCTGAGAACCTTGAAAAAGTTGTATAGGCCATCACCGAGTATCATGGCAATGCCAATGAATACCTGATGTAATTTTAGTTGACATTTTGTTATAGTGAATGGTACTTGATAAAAAAGAACATTGATATTCAGTATTGAGTGAAATTTATGGTGTATTAGGAATTCACCTTGTAACCTTGAAGCCCCTGCAAACTATGTGGGTCGAGATTAGCAGAATACCAATCTCCCTTTCTAGTTTCAATTAGAGGCCACAAAATACCCCACGACAGAATTCCTCCAACAAGAATGGAAACATTTATGATGTGAGGACAGATCATCCCTACTCCAACATAAGTTGCCGAGAAATCGAAGAAAAACCTGTAGTTCGAAAACAGAAGTTTAAGCCACAGAAAAAATTAAAGTTCATGATTGTTAACTTTAATGCTAGCAGGCAGGACTTAACTAAATCAGGCCTCAGTTCAAGTCTATTGTAGGTTTAAAAAATGAGTATTAAGCAGTCAAAAATCCAGACCAGTTTGCAATTGGAAGATGCTCAGTCCAACGACTGTGTGGTGAGAGCAAAAAGAAGCGAAGACATTTTACTTTGCTAAATAAGAAAAAGAACATTTTATGCTTACTTGTGTTCATATGCTTTTAATCCAAATGTTGGGAAGTTTGAGAATCCACAATCATCGCCAGCCGTGAAGAACCATTGGAAGAAACCCCATAAGAAGCTAAAGGAGAAAAACTTGCCCAATTCTCTGACTTGTTTCCTAAATACAAATGTACAAATCCTTCTTATTCTAATATCTTTCGCTCACTTTTTGTTGTTAATTTCTATATTAACTTATGAATGGCAACTTACTTTGCTAGTTTGGCTCCTTCAGGAGTGTGGAAGCTGTTAATAAGATGTGCAGTAGCAGTACCACTAGGATAGGTCAACTTGAAGTCTATTATCATTGTCTACACACACAAAAAAGTGTGGGACATCATCACGATCCATTAGATATTATTTGTTAATTTCTGTGGAGCTTAATCATAAGATTTTACATAATATGGCTCGTTCAGTAGTTTTCTTCTTTCACTAAACTCAAATTTGTCTTAGCAAAGGATAAGGAATACCTTTCGGAGGGGCAACACGGAAAAAAGTCCCAGAAAGCTAACCACAAAAAGAAAGCTTATCATCCAGCCTATTGCTGGGTTCTTGTAGTCCAATCCATATTTGGCTTCTTCTGATTGTTTGGCAACACGTTCGCTCATTCCAAATAGATAACTTCCAAAGCCTCCTGTACAAGATCAGGTTGAATTTTCTTTATGGAAAGTGTTTGTGTGTGAGAGGGGAAGAAGAAGAATTAGGAGCATATTTACTGACCGCTAAAGGCGATGCCAGAGGAGGCAACTACGCAGGTTTGAATGACAGTATTTTCTTGGCGGGTGAAAGGCAGCTTCAACATGCCAGATTTCTCGAGTAGTTTTGTCCAAGTCTTGACGAAGAAGAATCCCAATAGACCAGCCGAGACATTCAGAGATGGTATAATACCAGTAGTGAGATTGAGCTTCATTACTATGAAGCAGAACATCACTGACAACACGAAACTCACTGCAAAAGCTCTCATTGTTAACTGTTTTCTCCATGAAGGCACCTCCTTATTCTCAAATATCCTCTCTACTGACAATTCTTCATCTTCCAATTTCTTTAAAGTTTCATCTTCCAATCTCGTTCCATTTTCTGTATTATTTTCCCTTCCATTGTCCATCTCTCCCCTCAGTCCACCTTGGATTTTAACTTTAGAAGGAATCTTTCTTTTGTAGATAGTTTATAGAAGGAATTGGGATGTAATTATGAAGACTTGAATGGAATCACAAATTGGATTCAAGGGTGTGGGGGCTAGAAAGCAACTTGCACATGTCATAATACTACCTCAATTCATGGAAGGACTTCTTAAGTTCTGTCACTCTCAAATGTCTATGATGTCAAAATCGGACCACACTGGCTGGTTTGATCCCAAAAATTGAGAGCTACTCCAATTTCGTGTAAAAACAGTGAAGTTAGAAACTGTTTAAACAAATCAAGAACCGACCGATTCAACTCTATATCTTGCATCCAATTAACTCATTGCGGGGTGGAATACTAGGGAACGACAAGTTAGAAATTACTCCTTACAACCATCCAACTAGGACCACCTTCGGCTATGCTTCACAAGTTTACTTATAAGTAAGTTTCAAGATAAATAATTTATTTACAAATCTACATTAGAAATAAGTTAATTATTTTGACAATAAGGTTATAGTTACTTTTAGAATAAACATATATTTAAAAATAAGAAAGAAAAAGTAAGTTATCACATAAAAGTAACTTGAAAGTGATATTTAATATTAGAGCAATGATATGTAGCCCCACTGAGGTTACACACTCAATCTAAATGACGTTAATGTGACATTAAATGATAGTTAGACTGCTATTATAACCTCAATGTGGTTATATAGCATTACTCTTAAGATTAGCAGAGCATGCTCTAAGTCAACATCTTTTCATATAAATCTTAAACTGCATTAGTTCACACTTGGAAGTTGGAATGAATCTTGATCAGTCTTCACACTAGTTAAGCAATCAACTTAATAACAAAAAAAAGAAATGTAAAAAGATGATAGATATATGTCCATAATTGAGTTTGCATTTAGAAATTTGAAAATATCTAAGAAATCACTTTTTTTCTTCACTTCTTTTACCACTCAAAACTTTGAGATGAATTCAATTATTGCTGCAAAACAGACAAAATGTCACCTAAATAATCACAATCATGGACAAGATTGGTCTATGATATTTTTTATATTGATGGAAAATTAGTATTTTTCCACTATTAATGGTATAAAATCCTCCAAACTACTGATAGGTTCATCTTATTACGACATTCATTTTGTCATCACCAATGGACCTGTGTAAAAGTCATCGAGTCAACACTAATTGTAAATATTATGAAAACTGCTATGAGTAGTTATTAAAAGACTAGATACATGAAAAATAAAATCTAGAATAAAGTATATTAATACGCTTGGCTTTTCTTTTGCCTACAAAAGAAAGGCGTCCTCTTGGTTTTCCTTTTTTGTATCATAAATTTTTTTTTCTCTTTGACGGTAAAATGAAGTATTGAACTTATTGTCAAAAGAAGCAAGTTTTCAACTACTTTATGGCTTTTCAACTTGACAAACGCCCTCATAATAATGGCGGCTATAGTGGAAGACTGTATTCATTGAAAAATATTACAAAAGTTTTGTGGTGGATAACAATTCGAAGACTTGACCCTTAGCAACTCTTCAAGTTGTCGGGTCCTACTTCACAAGAAAAATCATCTTTTCAGTTAATTAGTTTCTCATACGCATGTTGTTTGGCTTAACTGTAAAGCTACAAAATAGAAGAAAACTTGCTTATTTCATCATCAAGAAGGGTGTAACTACACCACATTTTCTCAGTCAAAATGGACAACACAATACACCAAAAGATAAAAGAAGCAAAGGCAAACATGCTCACACGATTTCCTCCTCAATTTGTATCCTTCAAAACTTGAACTATAAGTGCATGTTTAGCATGCAGTATTATATATGGCTCGTACAATTGAAGAGTATAGTGAACAATATTGTAACTTCATTTTATCTAAACTACTGTCAAACATGCCAAAATTTGTCCAACCTAATAAACTCTACTGGTCGTGATAGCCATATAACCACAGATAATTCTTATTGGTTTTGTGGCCTTCACCTTCCAAATCAAAACATGACCAAAGAAAAATAAGTAACTGACTTGAAATAATCTACAAAGCTAAACGACAAACACGAAAGTATGCTGCTGAGCTAGAACCTCGGCTTACCAAATGCTATACAACGATAACTAAGCATTAGCACTAGCTAGTACTCCATGGGAAATCAGAAATATCTACATACACGAAATTACTAGGTTCTCCTAGACAGAAAGAACTCGTAATCAGGCTGTCTGTTTACAAATGTCTGACTTCCTTTTAAAATCACAGCACGAGCCATAAGAGATGCTGTCTGCTCGAGAGTCCTCAATCGCTCTTTCAAAATTCCTCTAGTTTCAGCTGTCGGGATTTTTTCAGGGAGCCTAGGACGGAACCAGCATTCACCCTGCTCATTTGCCATTCATATACAAAATGAAATTACAAGGGGAACTAGATTGGAAGCAAATACATTCAAAGATCAATAATGAAGTTCATGGACAGTACTTCTGTTCCATAGATAGAACATAGAAACTATCGAGTTCAGTACCAATAGACATGTGCCTTTATTAGGTACACGTTAATAAACCAGGTTCAGTGTTATGGTCAAGTGTAATTGCAGTAAAAGAGTGTGTTTCTACCACGCAATACTCACAATAAATTTGGACAATTAATCTTCCTCTTTTGCCATAATTGATCAAATTTGCAACAGATTATCATTAGCAAATTAATGTTTGTGGTCATTTAACATTACAATTTGATGCAGTCATTTGATGGATGTAATTATTGAAAAATAACTCTCCTTTTGCATCATTCATGATATTCTTTTTGGTCTTCATCGTATTCCACCAAAGTAAAAGTCTCTCAATGCCATTCATGGGCAAGATTGTCTTGATCTTCTAGTGAAGATAACCAGCTAGAAATGAGTTTCTTGTTGCCCACAATCATTTTGCAGAGGCAATCTAGAATTAGGTTATTTGTTGCCTTAAATCTTTCCGTGGACACAACAACCTAGAGTTATCTCAAATATTATTTCATCCATCTAATCTTATAGTTGTTAGTTGCATAATGACAATCCTCATTTTGTTTAATCATTCAACAACAATATTATAGAACTCATGCCGTCTCTCTTAAATTTTGAAATAATATTTATTTTCCACATTAAGCCCCTGTTTGGACACACTTGCTTTCAAAACCCATTTTCAACCACACGGTCTTCAATAATTTCAGTTGATTAATCCTCACTGCACTATGGAAAATCAGGGCTCAACACTTGCGTTCTACGGTACTAGTTGTATAAAGACATGCAGAATAGGCCCTAAGCAATAACACAGAGCAGTTAAGAGCTCCTCTAGCAGAGGATGCATAACACAAAGTCTTTGGGAACTAAGAATTTGACGCAGAATATATATACCTGAGCATTGTAGCTCTGGAGGCCCACAACCGGAGAAACTATACAAGTATCCACCGACGAATCATATACGGGGTCTCTGCGTACCAAATGGCCAAGTGAATGGTAAGTCAAGAAAGCTGCACGAAGAGTGCCATCAGGTATTCTATAAATGGGATACCATGCCACTGAATACCTGAAAATAGACTGTCAATGCTCAACACCAATATATGTTCATATCAAACTAACTTTACAAGGTTGCGTAACTTTATTATTCTGGATTAGTCTCTACATTTACTGACCATGAACTTTGGTGAAGTTCCTGTAGACCCACCAGCTCTAGAACAGTGGGATCTCCATGTGCTCTGCATTTTGAACGTCCTTCACCTCTAACAAGCTCCTTTATCCTGAAACACGGGAATCAGGAAAAAAAACTAATTCGGTAGATTGTTTGTGAAACCAATTTTCAGTATGTTGACTTAGATCACTGAATTATTTAGAAGCGTTGATCCATTTAAGCCACACAGATCTCTAAAAACTCCAAAAATGATCATGAACTGTTCATTCTGCCTCATTTTCTGAGGTACAAATGCAAACGTAACACGTGTATATATAAGGCATTTAATTGAATAGCTCTGTCAAGGAAATGCAACTGTGTGCTCAAGCAGTTCTCTACTGGTGAAATCAGTGAATGACCGCCATTTCAAAGTATTTACACGTGCAGATTTTGGTCATTTAGATACAAATATGGTTACGTATTTCGGTATAATATAATATCTGCGTAAGATTAAATGAAAAATATAAAGAGGAGGTAAGGTAAACATAAATTTACATTTAGTTAATGGATTGATTCCTAAATTCCATTACAATCCCTAGGCTTGTGCTTGAACTCAATCCCTTTCCCACAATGTTTTCAAACACATGAAGGAAACTTCAACACTTCCCCACCATTATGTGCCTACGGTCAAACCTATATTTGCTTATCAGTTATCTCAACCTCGTCTTTCTACACACTTCAATAAAAAGTATACTGACTGCAAGTCAACTCATTGCAACACTTGGATCACAACTATTCTTGCCTCTTACATCTACTTTGACAAGTTGGGGAAGAATCACCATTTCCACTTATTGCTTTAGCAAGTACAGCTACTGATTTAAATGTCAATACAGTTACTCCAAAGAGAAAGGTTGACAGAGGTGGGTGAAGGAGGAGGCACATCAATCCTACTTCATTGACCACCACTGGTCTTTTTCATGGCACTGGCATCAAATGCATCCAAGCCTTCTGCCACGCCAATTATCACATATTTTGTAGTTTTATACTTCTCTCCATTGTGAAAAAGGGGATGGCATGGTGGCAGCTGGCCTACAGGAGGTGGCTGCAGTGCAGAAATGAGCTCACAAGAAGGGGCAGCACCATGGAATTTTCTAAGATTGATATTATGTTAAACAAAATCTACCTTGTGGACTCTGCCCAATCCAAAAAAGCATTCAGTTGATGAGAATAACACAATGGTACGAGGGCTATGACCCATTCCAGAAGGTTCATATAATTCAGGTTTGAGCAGTAGAAGCGCAAGTAAAAATAGACATGTACAACAGAATTATGATGCTACACCATTTTCAGAACAGAATGATCAAAATCAAAGGAAATACGATCAGAAAAATGGGCCAGGATTTCCCATGTCAAACACAAACATAATATGCACAGCCATATATACTAAGAATGGGATTAATACATACATTTCGAACAGTGGACGTCTTTGTTGAGGTTGTTCACATTCGAAATATTCAAAAAGAAGCTCTATATCATCAGACAAGTTTGATCTGACTGGTCGATTAATCTCATTTTCATTCATGCACGATGAAGGTGGCTGAGAATCAAAGACATGATTTTGTGGTGGCAAAATGGTTTTGTTTTCAGAGTGAGGTTGAGGTACAAGTATGGGATATATTGGAATAAGCGTGGCACCAGCAGACCTTACAGTTTCATTCATCTCTTGTGGCTCGCCAGTCACGGTTTCAGTCATCATGTCGCTCTTTCCTGTAGGACAAGGTGATTTTCTGAAAAGCTGCACAGCGGATAAAGATGGGACAAAATAGGCACGAAATTCAAAATGATCTATTCCTAATTTCTTTGAATTTTTACAATCCTCAGCTATTACTTCCAGACCATAGCAACCAGGCTTCTCATACCACTGCCACAAGCTCCCCAAAGAGAGATTAAGTGGCTCATTCCTACACACAGATATACCAGCAACCTGCTCGGCCTTGCAAGTCTGACCACTGCAGACATCATGAGATGGACATAGGACAGGAGAGGCCGAGTGAAGAAATCTTTCAAACTCAGCAATCGGACAACCAGCAGCCATCTCAATAGCCTCAGAGGCTAGTTGTGACCAATGAGCTCCATTCACTGCAGACACAATGTCGTTTGATTGATTTTCAGAATCAAAAATACTTTGGCTTCTGCTTTCAGGAGTCGAGCATGTTGCACCAGCATGATTGCCACGGCGCTCCGCAGGCAAGTATGTGCTTTTATACATTGACTTCCGAACCTGATGTTCATCTCCAAAAGGTAAATCATTAATGTTGTTAGTACTTTGACCATTGTATGTTACTCCAATATTTTCTGAAAAAACCAGAGGACAAGGATTAGAAGCCGGTCTCTCTTCTGCAATGACTTCTGGACTCGAGCTTTTATCAGCTAAATTACAAAGCGCTCCAATAGACAAACTATTGCAACTTACTCCTTGAATGTCGGCATCTCCAACCCCAATAGATTTCCTTTCCTCTAAAACAGCTGCAGAGTCGTCGTCCTGCCTGCCACTAACTGCAAGAGGGATTTCTCTCTCTCTCTTGTCATTTTCATCATCCACGTGAATATGAAGGCTTAGTGCAGAAAGTTCCTTGTGCAACTCTGATGGGCCAATGTGGTAACATGAATTGAATACCAAGTTCACTTGATTTTCTGCAGGTTGATCTGTCAGATCAGAAACAGCAAAAGAGGCTCAGTCACCTGCCTCCAAATTAGTTGAAGACATTTCAGTATAGTGAATATGTTTAAACATACCGATATCAACTTTCGCGGGATGATGTCCAATCCTAGGACACCAGGTACTCGAATGTGCATTGGAAACACCACTACCTTTCCTTTGGCTTATTTGAGCAGAATCTAAGAATTCATTCTGTCGCATATTAGTCTTTGAATAAAAATTTGAAGAAGTCTTTACAGCATGGGATGCTTTCCAACAGTGAGAGATGTACTCTTTCTTTGAACCTGGGCTCATTTTTCTTTTCAGCTTTCCAGAAATCTTGAGCTGTGTCTGATTTTTATTTTCAGGTTTCAAGAGCATATAACATTCAGCAACATTACAATCCTTTTTATATACAGGACCCTCTTTTGTCTCATCAAAAAATTCTGAACACACTGAGTTTTCCTTTTCAAACTTAGGTTTGTATTCACCTTCATTTCTCTGAACCTTCTGCCATACAGAATTACTATTCTCTTTCCCAGAATGCTTTTTCAAATTTCTGATACTGTTCCTTCCGAAGATATTAAAGTTCTTTGGCACTTTTCTTGAATGCTTCTCTCTCATTCCTAGAGTCTGCAAATTTCTTTCACAATTAGAATCCTTCCTAAATATGTTTATGTTCTCAGCATCATCACAATGTTCACTATTACCAATTAGCATATCTTCAGGTGAAATCTGTTTCCTGATAATGTAATGAGGCAATTCTGTAATATCAGCATCATCATTCTTTTCATCGCAGAGCTTGAAATAATTTTCAGGACAACTTTCTTCACTCTTTAAACCAAGTGACAAGATATCCAAAACAAGGGAGTCATTCATCTTGGCATAAAGAGGATAATCTAAGGAGCACATTGATTTATTATGCATACATTGTCTCTCTCCATTGAAAATTTTGAGTCCATTGCAATGAAAGGCATGAGATTCAATACTAAAATTTTGAGGTGAAACTTCTGATGTCTCCACCAGATTCTCATAGGATGTCAATGCCTTTGTTGTTGCTGGGCTTGTTGCTGGGCCACGTATTATTTCAATATTTTTTGGCTCACGACTGTCACAATTACAACAAGGTTCTGGCGGAGAAACTGCCAATCCAGTTTCATATACAGGTGGACCAAAACTACGTTTATTATCACTGACTGATGTCAATTTTCCATCCCCATATCCATGCTCAGTAAAGCTTTTACTGCCCAGGAGATCTTTATTCCGCTTTCCCCTCTTTCTAGTTTTCTTCCTCGAATTTCTTTCAGCAGCTTTATCTCCCTTGCATACCTCAGCAGACCCATCTGATGCACCACTGTTGAATGGATTCTGAGATGAAGAATTAGAACGCAGTCTCCACTTGTTCGTTTTGTTTGTAAAGCCACCTTTGCAAGATTGCCGTAGAAAATGAGATCTCGGAAAGCTTCTGGTGTTAATTGATTTAAACAAACAATCGCTACCCACAATAGGCCCTCTATGTGCCTTCTGTTCATCAATCTTGAGTGGACTAACAGGGGAAATAGATGCTATATGGAGATCATCCATATTTATCAGAGCTGATCTTCAGCAGATATGGCTGGCAGGACATCACTATGGTTCTGCAGCAATTTTCTGACCCTCATCGATCTACAGCACAGAAAACTGAAACAGGATGCCTGCAAAATAATAAAAGATTCAACTTTAGTAATGCATAAACCAGAAATGAATATCAAAAAATAATATAAATGAAAAAAACACAAGCCTTCCGTAATGTTTTTGGCTTAACAAAACCAAAACCACAAACACACTTAGAATTTTTGACTAAATGTAAATCACTTGACTAATTCCAGAGCAGGGGTGTATGGACTACAAGTAGATATTTTTCGAGGCAACACTTCGACTAGTGTTGTATCAACACATTCTCGACTTGCACTTGCCACAGGCCAAAATTCTTCACATCAAATTTAACGCTGGTAGTTTTGCTTTGCACTCATTCCTTGATGAATATATATGTGAATAGTTTCCACTAGGTAAGTTCCCAGAAAAGACTAGAAGAGTCACAATGGTCTCAGTTTAAATTCGGTCCTCTTAAACAGATTTGCATGTATCCAACAATATAATACTGAAAGGATTCTACAAGTAAAACCGGCACTGGAAGGATGTAAAGGATATAAGAGTCTCACAACGGTGTAGATAGAGTGGACTAGAAAGATCCCACAACTGTAGGAGATAACTGAACAAACATTGTCTGCTAGGAAGAAAGAAGAACGTCTTAGAGTAGGAGGGACATTCTAAAATTAAGTATGCTAGGATGTTGTACCCCAAATTTGGGATCAAGCTCTGGAACCATATGTGGCACAAACGGTAAGATTATGTATATTTGTTCAATATACTTTAACCTTGAGTATAGAGTTGTATGGTATTGTAGAATGGAATAAAATAAAATTGTTAGGAACCAAAAGACAGACGTATATCATGAAAGGGATCTTAATAAAATCAGCATTGGGCTTCCTAATGTTAATTTCACAGTAAAATAAGGTTCAAGGATTCAAGATCATTGAAGCAGAAGGGAAAGAATTTATAAGTTCTATTCATTATTCATGGTGTTCTCATGTCTCTAATGCTGAAAATTGAAAGCTCATTTTTCCCATCTTTTCGTTTCCTTTACATTTTAGGCACTAAAGTTCAACAGCCAAACATAAATGTAAATGCACAAGGAGCAGCTTAAACAGGTCACAATGAAGTAATATCTCTCTTCACTCTCTTATTGTCAGACATAACTAATATTCAACTGCAGTCAAACAGAAATGTGAACAACACTGCAAGCAACTTAATCCTGTCACAGAATTAATATGCAATTATAAATATGTGTTCAAGAAAGTTGGCCTGGTTTAATTATGTCTAATTCAAAAGCAAAATGAGGTATGATGAGAGAAACTAATAGACAAAAATTCACAAGATGATTCCCCCTTAATGAAAAAAGGCAAGAAAGAAATCACTATCCCAAATCCACAAGGATTATAAATTCCACCATAAATATAACATTCGATCACGCCTGTTTTCTGCAATTCTGAAGCAATTAAATGTTCAAGTAAAACAAAAAAGTACCAGCAAAGAGGTGAAAAATGAGAGAGTGGAAAGGCGTTCTATCTTCTTCAACGTGCATATCAATTAACTTCAAGAAAATCCAAAAAGCTTATTTTTCGATAAATAATTACTCCCAAAAACTTATTTTTTGATAAATAATTACTCCTTTATGCACAAATAATTGAGTGAGGGAAAAAAGAAAAGAAAAAAAGAAAGGAGAAGAACCCACAGAAATGAATGGATACCCAATTCAACCACCAGTCTCGTAAATCCTTATGACCCATTGTTCTTGTTTAATAATATCCAAACATTCATATACCCATTAAAACCATCAGTATATACAAAAAGTACAAATAAGATCAAAGAACAACAAACTCCGTAAATTTAACCATTGATCACGGGTTGTCAATCTTACCAAAAACTCAACGCGAATGCCCCCAAAAAGATAGTTAAGATACAACTTACAAGAGACTCACTTTTCTTATAGTAGCTTTATGAAGTTAAAGATAACCCACTAATTTCTCCACTATCAAGCCGCATATTTAGCTTTAAAAAGGAATAACTCGAAAAAAGAAAAATGGTAAAATCAACTGAACCGATCCAAATATTATTTTCTTGTTTAAAATTTTGGGTCTTTGTGTAATGAGTTGAACAATAGAAGAACCGGATTGTGTTTTGAGTAAAATTATCTTGTTATTGGGACAAAGATATTATTATATTTATATTCAGTCATATTGGTAAAAAAAAAAAATATTGTTCGACCAAATGTTGAATTTGTTGGCCGATCACCTAGAAATTCTCGGGCTAACAGTGATCGAACATGTAGTCAACGTATTTTCATAATTTTCCTAATTTAGGAGTTGATATGGTCATTACTGGACACCTCGAGCACGAGGACTTCCAAGGTTCCCTTTATCAATGTTGGGTTTATAGTCTTCAGGTATTGATTGTCCTCGGGATACCTCGAGGATGGACCATCTAGGATGCCTCTAAAATCACATCAGTAGTCCTCGGGGTAGGTGATCGTGCATTTGCCTTAATCAACTTCCCAAAGTGCTCCGCGATCGAGCGTTACTAGTCCTCATCCCGAAAGAACTCTGACCTTATCCAATTACCAATATTCAAAAAATTCTAAGACTGTAAGGAGTCTATCTTGGTTTATATTGTAGGTAAGGTAATGTGAAACTTCTAGTTTTAATACAACACTAACTCCCACCACAAGTCATTCCTAAAAATAAGGTGACGAGTCCTACAAAGAGTCAACTACTACCTTACTCTATAAATATGGGGCATTGTATCATTATTCAGGTATGTTCTTACATATATTCACAGCATATATTTTCTCTTCATTCTCTTTTTGACTTAAGCATCGGATGGACGACGAGGACATACCTCGACGCCTTTGTTTCAGGTACTGGAAGATCTCTTTCGTCATCTTTCTTAGTCGTCAAGCTCGAAATTCAACAGGTGCGATTTTTGATAGTATCAAGAGTTATCTTATAACTTTGGAGTTAATATCTTAGTTCTTAGTGGTTGTTTGACAAAGTCTTTGGTAAAAGATTTAGCATATTTAAATAAAATTTATGAAATATGAAAATGAAAAGTTGATAAAAAAAAATTATAATTTGTGAATTTCATTAAATATATGATTAAAATTTAAGTCTGACCAGTTGACAAGTTGCTAAAAATTCAGCGAAGTCAAGAAGTATGCAGTTTACTGTTAGCATTAATTTTAAATTCTTATACCAAAGAGTAAATTCAATCGCCGCTGGATGTTATGAATACTATGATCAAAGGGCACCTTAACATTTAGATTGAGAGATTACGAGATTATTCTCAGAAGTCGCATTAACTACCAATAATCCTTGCAAGAACAAGAACCATCTTTAAAACAATGAAACCTGTTCCTATCGCGGACAACTATTTCTCGGTTAACTATCTCAGAAATTAACTTTAAAGCAGCATGACAGTCTGCACAAACCCGTAGATTTTTTGAAATCCTAACTGTTTCTCCAGGTGGGGTATTGAGAAGCCCAAAAACCACAGCTAATTTCTCACTGTGGCGATGCAAAAACCTTTCCTTCTCACTCTCTTCCACGTCTAGGAGAACCACAGAGGTGTTTGCCACATATCCTTTCAACCTCATGCGTTCGAGTAGTTCGTACCATTTCTTAAAAATGTCCTCAGCTTGAGGATGGGTCTCATCTCCAGCTACAAATTCATGAACCACACCTTTTACGACTATTGAACTCCACCCGGGTGTCTTCTTTACCTGTCTATCTTTCATCAGCTTCCTCACCCTTGCTGCATCTTCCCATCGCTTTGCATCTGCGTATATGTTTGATAAAAGCACATAATATCCATCATTGAGCGGATCCAATAAGTGCAAGTGTCTGATTGCTTCTTCAGCCATTTCAATGTTCTTGTGGACCTTGCAACCACCTAGAAGAGTGCCCCAGACTACTGCATTTGGTTTCATTGGCATACCTTTTATGAAATCATAGGCTTCTTGCAGGAGCCCAGCACGGCTGAATAGATCAACCATGCAACCATAGTGTTCGATACTGGGAATAAGTCCATGATCTGTAGTCATGCTAGTAAAAAATCTCCGGCCCTCATCTATCAGGCCCATATGGCTGCAAGCATGCAGGAGTCCAATGAAAGTGACCCTGTTTGGCTTCAACCCTGTCTGAATCATCTTGGAGAATAGTTCCAAAGCTTCCTCAGCTTGTCCATGAATTGCCAGCCCTTGAATCATGGCTGACCATGAAACAATTGTCCGCTCCTTCATATCCTCAAAAACATCATAAGCATCTTTCAAACATCCACATTTGATATACAAATCAATCAGAGTATTACAAATTCGAATATTTCTCTTGAACCCGCTCTTCTCCGAGTACTCATGAATCTTTCTCCCAACATCAAGTCTGCCTAGATCAGCACAAGCTGCTAGAACGGCCACCACGGTTGCCTCATTAGGCCTTGAGCCCATCTCTTCCATCTCTGCATAGAGATCAATAGCCTCTTTAGGCTTCCCACATTGGACAAAACCTGCAATCATAGCCGTCCACGACCTCACATTCCTCTCAGGCATATGCGAAAACAATTCATAAGCCGATTCAACATCACCGCTCTTCACTAGTTGGGTGATCATTATATTCCAAGTCACAGCATCTCGTTGCGGCATTTTATCAAACAGCTGCCTGGCATCATTTATGTTCCCACAAGATGCATATAGATGCACAAGCATGTTTTGCAAAAATAAATTAGATTGAAGCTCAAGTTTCTCAATATAAGCGTGAATACTTCTTCCATGGAAAACATCCAAATTTTGCAGACAGGCCTTGAGAACAAAAGAGCAAGTAAAACTATCAGGAGAGACATTGTGTAGTCTCAGTTGGTGAAACAACAGAATAGCATTAAATGGAAAATCACTCTCGGCAAAATCTCTTAAGCAAGAATTCCAAAGAAAAATTTCAGGTTGATGAACATGCATAAAGATTTTCTGGGCATCCGAGAAGCTAGGAGTTAAAGCACAAAGAGAAGCTACATGGGAAAGCGGGAGGACTGAGAATGGAGTACCAGTTTTAACGACATGGGCAAGCACTTGGTTGAGCTCAAATATGGAGTTAAATTCAGGAACTCTTGGAGTATTTGAAATTGCTGGGGTACAAGTTTTGGTGTTGGAATTTGGGGAGAGAACCTTATGGGCTGGTGATACAGTCACAGTGGGAAGCGACTGAACCATATTGTACATTTTTTTTGGCTTTAGGATAGTTGAAGTCTAATCTGTTCTATTTTATTATATTGATTGACCTGACCAGGTTTAAAGGAGATAGCCTTGCCATACAGAAACTAAAACATATAGGGCAAACACAAACATGTGAGCCCCATTTTTTTAAATAATATTTAAATCACGTGGAACCCACGTCCATGTGAGTATCCTGTAAAACATCTGACAATAAATTTATGTACATTCAGCTTAATTGAGGTTTAAAGATATCACCACAATGCTCGAGTTCACTACGCTTGTCTATAACCAAGGGCGGACGCACATATTTTAAGTCATGGGTACGATCAAATTCTCTAATCCTCTATAAATCGAATATTTTATTCTTGATTTTTGAATGTTTTATACTTGACATGAAAAAATGCAAATTCACATTTAAAAAAACATTTCTTCATTAATATTCTGCTCATCATTTTCATTCATTTGATTTCGAAAATTCATTGTATTAATACTTTACTCTTCACAAGAAAATGCATATTTATACTATATTTGATGCAAACAATCAATATAGGTAATAAAAAAAAAACATATAACCAATATTTAATACTAATAATCAATCAAATAAACACAATTCGTTAAATATAAGTCAAATTGGATATAATCGGTTCAGACATATTCTATATACACAATTTGATAAGGGAAAATGCAAATTTAGGTTCTAATTAGTTGAGAATTTGATTGAAAAGTGAAGATTTGTAACATATGTGATAATTTGTAGAAAAATCATAGACAATTTTTAAAAAATTAGAAGAGTTAACATTTTGGTAAAAGGCGTGAGGGAGAGAAAGTAAGAGAAAAAAAGAAAAAAATTCAAATTTATTTTGATTTTGTCCTTATTTGGTGTAGATTAAAATCAAATATTTAGTAAATTTTGATGAAAGTTGAAAAGTTATGAATTTCATGAAATATGTTATTAAAATTAATTGTTAACTTTAATTTAGATTAAAATTTAGATTTATAAACTTTATAAAAAAAAATAAAAATAAAAATCTCAAAAGAGTTTTGAAAGTGCATTTTTTGATTAAAAGAGTTTTTAAAAGAAGATAATTTTTTTAGAAAACTCTTTTATAAGAAACAAAAATCGAAACCTACCAAACGGATCCTCGAAAAAGTTAAATGTAAATTTGTATTATTCTTTTATAGGGTTGAATGCATCGAGGGCAACTCATTTTTTTGTGAAATTGCATCTAAGTTACTTATCGTTAACTTTGTACAATCAAGCTATTCAATTTTGACTTGTTTGGCCACTCAATCCATTGTCTTCAGCAAATTATGTGTAAATGGACTGACAACAATGGCTGACGTGGTTAAATTTTTAACAAATCAAAGTTGGGTGATTTGATTAAAGATTATATGTATTCGGGGTTTAGGCTCGAAACATTATTCTAGTTGATACGAGATTTTGTTAAGATTTTGATTTATTTGCTTAATTTTTGTTATAAGAGTTGAACTTGCACGTGACGTGAGTATACCCAGTTTTTCCGTGGTCATACTCGTGCTCGAACGTTCAAATTTCAAACAAACACAGCATCTAGAAACTATATTGAATTCTTATTATTTTGCTCAAATACTTTTCCGGTTACCAATCAATTGAATGTGACTTAGGTTAGGTTATGCCACATTGTCCTTTTCCTTTTACCATATACTAACTAAATAATTTTTTCTTTATTTTAATAGGTCAATGGCGAACGATTTAGGTAAACACCTGCTACTTTCTCTTCAGATCAAATTTTCCACATTAATTAATAACCACCTTAACGAATGGATAGAGATGCAATTTTCCTCAACTCTTGCCCCCACAAAAACCAAGCCCATCTTGACTTGAGAAATTTCCAAGAAATGACAGAATAATTGATATGTCACTGGAATCTTTGCAAAATTACACTGTAGTATTTGGTTGAATACTGATTCCAAGTCAAGCTGAGCTGCTGATTTTACATCAAGCTTTAATTCAAAATAAGTGTGTCATTTGTGGGGCAAAGATGATGACAGGTCATTTCAGTGCAATTATGTAGCAGACCAGACAGAGAGATTCATTACATTTCCTCTTTTTTTCTACTTCCTGCAATGTCAATTGAGGTTCTTCTTGGAAGAGGGTTTTGAATAGAATTTCGATAGGCGAGAGGTGTGGAGCGATCTCGTACTTAAAGATGAACAAGGATAATCAATTTGAACATGGTTTTTCTGCAAGCCCTTTAATGAGCAATTCATTTGGAAACACTACTCCAGTAAGGGATTCTTCATTGTCTGATCAGTCCTTCCAAAGTCCCTCCTCGTCTGAGGATTCTACCTACTTTAGATCAAGTATACATTAAATTCATAGCGACTAATCTCTTTCATTTGAGGGTATCTATGGAGGTTCGGAAGAATAACAGAAGTTTCTTTGAATTGCAGATAAGGAGGAAGGGACTGCGAAAGTGAGAATTCACAACAGGAAATTAGAAAGGAAGGCCAATAGTTTTGCCTACAGGATTCGCGAGCACGGTAAGTTTTTTATGATAATTTAGCTTTTACCAACGAAAAAGATGCAAGAAATATACTGCTTTGGATTTAGAGAGCATTAAAAAATGGGGACTTCAATAATTTTAGTTGAAGAAGTAAAAGAAAGAAGTCAATTGTTAAGAAAATCGTATTTAGGTCGAAAGAGCTTTCAAATCACCTTAATCGCTTGAAATATCTGTTAAGGGAACCCCACAAAGCATTGCAAGATCCAACTAGCAATTTGATTGATTAAGACTCAAACGAACACTGGTATTCTCAACATGTAGAGGAAAAAAAATCTTTTGTGGATGCTGAATTCTGTTGTGTTTAACAGTGAGCATTTCTTTTATACCTGGTGTGTGAATTTGCAGTGAGGCTGGGGCCTAAATTTTCTGAAACAGTGAAGGGGAAGTTGAGTGTTGGGGCCAAAATAATCAAGAAAGGTGGTAGAGAAAACATTTTCAAGGACATTTTTGGTGTCATCAATGGAGAGAAGCTATTGAAGGCATCTCAGTGCTATTTATCGACCTCAGCAGGGCCAATTGCTGGGATTCTGTTTATCTCTACAGAAAAGGTTGCATTCTGCAGTGAAAGATCCATTACTGTCCAATCCTCTTCTGGAGCCCTTATCAGAACTCTTTACAAGGTAAATAATATCAAGATTCGATTGTTATCTAGTCGAGTGTCATTCACAGAATGAACTTTTTAAGGATTTCGTTACTGTATCTACTTAAATTCCATTATAGACTATCCGAATCATGATTTTATCATGTATTTCATAATAATTCTCATTGCTGCAGGTTTCTGTTCCTGTTAAGAAGATAAAAGAAGCTAAACAAAGTGAGAACGCGAACAATCCATCACAGAAGTACATAGAAATAGTCACTGAAGACAATTTTGAATTTTGGTTTATGGGATTTGTACGGTATGAGAAAGCCTTTTTGAATCTCCAAAAGGCCATTTCTTTATGCAAATAGATTAGTCACAAGATGGATTTGAACTTTGAAGAAAGCAAAATGGAAATCTCCTTATATTTCACCATCGTTTGAATTTGAGAGACGAAAAGTTTGAGAACTTTGTTCAGATATTTTCGATCAAGTACAGTAGAGTCAATACAGTAGTTTACCCAAATTTGTATTTAAAAATTTACATCAATCATGTGTTGTGTGTTTTAGTACAATATGTTCAAAAAGTTTGTGTCTTTGGGATTGTTTTGGCATTTCTGTACTGTTCCAATGTTTTTGCAAATGATAGAGAAGACTAGCATTGTAGCAAACAATTCAATGATTTTCTCAAGGAAAGAAGAGGAGAAAAAACATTCCATCTCGAACACAAAACTCAAAAGCTTCCAGTTGGTCTAGGATCATGGTGGTTATTTGAACCAGTGCCCGAATAATCTGTCCTCTCAATATCCATTCTTCCGTTCCTCGTACAAATGATTCATCCTCCTCCGAGACCCCTACAGCCATCTATAAACTTCATTTATTTTAAAATTTTACAGGGAAACAAAGAAATGGACCTGAATCTGATAGTGGGAATCTTGGTCCCAATATTTTCAGTAATTGCCTTGAAGCTTCCTGTTAGTCAAAAAAATCAAAACAAGAGAAATATATATGGGCCATGTATGTAAGAAAAGTTGAAATATTGGTTCTTACCTGTAGCAGGAACTGCAATAGTGGAGAAAATAAAAGCCAAACCACAGAGAATACAAACTGTCCAAGCAGAGTCTTCTTCCCATTTTGATGTACTAGTACTTGTGAAGAAGGAAAAGTTTGATTGAACAATAAATTTAAACTGCTATGCTAGAAATCATGTGTGTGTATTTTCTAAATAGGGAGGTGAGTTAAACATGTCATATGTTCTTGTCCATCATTACTTAATTAGCCACTAATCCGTTTTGGGATGTCAACTCAAGCTAATTCCTTATTTTTCACAAGCTGTTCAAATAAAGGATTCCATAACCCAGCCCTAAGGTTCAAAAAAGAGGAACTGAGTTACAGTAGATACCTATGCTCCTACAAACAAAGAAAGACATGAGAATTGACAGAATCCTTCAAGGAGTTGAAATAAGCATAGATCCGGAGATTCCATAATTGGGCAACACATCCTTGAACAGAACATGAAACAGAAGAAACATCTGGGAATGCAAATACACGTGTTAAAACCTTCCTTTGCATACAGAAGGCTTTTTGTAAATTCTTTCCCATCAATTTCCTCCCTCATTTCCAACGAGGAATTTTTTTTAGGCCTTCCTGAACATAACCTCGAATGGAGTATCATTCAGAGTCAAGTGTTAACTCCATCACAGATCGAGATACCGACATCCCTGGAAATAATCGGATTTATCTACTTAGCTCGGCTACGCCCCGATTATGCCACGGTGGATAGGTTTATAACAGGTCACGTGCGACTACCATCTAGAATTAATTAAACACTCATCTTTGCATATATCACTGGAAAGTAAAATCTTCCTTATTACATACATATAATTAAAGTTTGTTTAAAAAGTACTTGTTACATTTTCAGAATTTAAGTATATCAAAGACATAATTTAACTTTCAAGCCTTCCTAAACATAACTCTAAATGGAACATCGTCATCAGTAGTAGTCAAAGCCAAACGTCTGTATCCATCTTGTATGATAATACCAACATCTCTGCATATAACCCTGCAATAGTCACACACCGTAGGGCAGAAAACAATCTTATAGTCACGTTCATATTTTTCAATCTTGAACCAGTTGCTTATAGTTTCGCGGCCGGGATTGCCTTCAACTCCACCGGTTGTCACGAAATATTTCCCGTTTGATTCGTCGAGCTTCCATACAGTGGACTGAACGCAGATTGAGGCAGCCGAGAACTTGATGTTTAAATCAGTGGAGACACTGATCACCCCTTTGTTAGGATCGACCGGTGTAAATGTCAATGGAAG
>CAIGRR010111390.1:0-14097 GCA_903798365.1 Fraxinus sp. 1973-6204 | reverse complement strand
ATTGTAAAAGGAAAGTAAATTAGGGTTAAATGTGAATGACACTTGTACCCCTACAGCTCTAAATATTATGAATTATTCTACTTTGCCATAATGAGTTACCAAATGTTTTACCGAATCGCCACATGACGTCCCCCTATTGGGAGGCCGCCCGGCGATTCGGTAAAACATTATGGCACTCATTATGTTAGTATAGCATAATCTAAATATTATGACCATACATCTCTATTGTTATCCTATAAATATAGGGTTTTGGTTCTCATTATAATACATACACACAAGTCTATTGACTTTTATTCTCCCTTATCTTTTCTCTCTTTTATAACAAATTTCACTATTTATATAAATGTTAATTATAAATATTTCTTGTATTCTTTTTTCGTTCATGTTAGACATGAAACTAATATCAAAATTATCTTTCCTAACTTCTGTTTCACATTACTTTATAATTTTTCTTTTTATATTGTTAGATTAGACAAGAGCATCATTTTTAGCTTAAAGAAAGTTAACTTATGTTTCTTTTTTCCCTTTTTTTTTTTCACAAAGTTGTTACATTTAGTTTTCATGTTACAAAATGAAATTGATTTGAAAAATTGTGGTATTAAGAATGACAAGTCAAATTCATTCACGTTGAAAATTCAAAGATCTATCCAACAAAAGAACATTTGAATTAGATAATATGCGAACAAATATTTTTGTTTGTCAAAAATTTTAAAAATAAGCAATTTATTTTGAGAATAACTCATTTTTTACTGTCTAAATAAGTAACTTTTATGACTTAAGGTAAAAATGGAAAAGATAACCTTCTCTCTAAAAACGTTTGAAGACCAAATTTACTTCCACAGCTTACAGGGAGCCCACCCTATTGCAAGTAAACCTGGCTCATTTGCCTGCAAATTATATAATAGGAAATTCAACCTACAAATAACAATCCCCAGTTGGATCAGGTGAAAGATAATTTGTTCAAAACACCAGCTTTTGCTATAAACATGAATATTATTATCCCCAGGTCAGAGAAACAAGAGGAAGCCACAGTCCATCACACAACCTTTGTGGCAGTAAAAAGCAATAATTTCAAGGCCACACAATAGTTTCAGGCCTGCTGTTCTTAGCAGACTCAACTTTACAGATCATTTCTCAAACATAGAGAATCCGCGTTTCAGTCATAGTACTCACAGTTTTCATCACAAGAAGAAAATTCGTCTATGACCGATTTTGAGATGGCATCCTCTCAGATCCATGCCTCTGGCGGAAACTTCCAGATCTGATTCCAGTATCAGATCCACCAGCTGCTGGATGGAATGGCCTCCAAATGGGATCTCTTTCGACCTGGCCTAATGAGAAGGAAGGCAAGTGTTCTCGATCCCAAGAATGAAAGCGATTAGGAACAGGATTTTCCGTTTCTTGGAAAGTTCTTCCAGATGAACCTGATGAGAAATAGTAAAAGCCACCGGATTGATCCGATGGTGAAGCCACAGGAGCGACCTGCGCCAAACCCCTATGACTGTTGGATCTTCGAGAGGTAGGTATAAGAGGTGTGCTTGCAGCTGGGCTACTACTGGGTTGCTGAAAATATCCATGACGAGCCTGAACCCTATCACGTGCCCGAGCCACACTACCGGGGTAAGGAGGAACCATTGATGAGGTAGAACTGGGCGTTCTGCTAGCGGAACTGTTATGATACATGTCAACGTTTCACAAATATAAAACTAAATAGACCATTTTGCAAATAAAGTAATCAATGTTGAAGATGATATTTAAATATTATACATGTGGTGCTATCCAACAGCTTACGCTTTTAGATCAAGTTATTTCTCATGGTATCAAAGCATGTAAAGGTCTTGTGTTCAAGTCCATTTAAATGAATTGTCGACGTGTTAAGCTTTGATGGAAAAAAGTCATCTTGCACGTACGTGAGGGGCAGTGTTGAAGACAATATTTAAATAATGTACATGTGGCCTATCTAACAACTTAAGCTTTTAAACCAATCAATATTACTACTACTTGGTCATTCTGACATTTTTTTCATTAGATTACAATCAATACTCAGTTCAGTTTAATGGAAAATCAGCTCTGTTTTTGGTATAAATACTAAAAGGTCAAAGGTTTAGTTCAAGATAATGTCAAGTATCAAATCAACCCTTCACACTTCACCCTTTCTTCATAATTAATTATTTTTTTCTTACCGAGGAAGGGTATTGAGGCAGTTGTGAAAGCTACCTGTAAACTGAACTTGTAGATTTACCCTGATTTTATCAAAGGGAAGGGTTCAAGCAGTGATGGGTTCACCATGAACTAACCTGTGGCCAACAAATAATGGGTGCATGGCGGATCCAGGTCTTGGGATATCAGAACTTGTCCTAGCTGTTCTCTGAGTCATGGATGGCATCAAGGATTGATCTGCACCACCAATGTGGCTACTTGTAGCAAACGGAGAGGTGTGGTGCTCCAAACTGCGATAATGTACATCCATGGTGGGAAAAGCATAAGAACTGGGTATCTCACCTGGAACTGATTGGGCACTCCACTGATTATTAAAATTAGATCCATCTGATATAGTTCCACTAGAGGTTGGAGATGGATGAATTGGTCCAAAGTACGTAATATAAGGACACGGATGTGCCATAGATGATACAGCTGTATGTCCAGCAGAGATAGCATGTTGTCCAAGATCATGATCTATAAAACAATGAAAACTAGTAACGTTACTGAAGCTTGATGTAAACCTTGCTACTTAATATAAAAGGATGAAAATCTTACATGCACTTGATGGAAATTCTCCTTCACTGTGAAGACAAAGAAGACATGAAGAAAACAAAATGAAGCACTGTTAGTTGGTAGCTAGTATTTGAACAGAAGAAAAAATAATATCAATGAAATTAACTACTTAAAATTCTAAAAATATAGAAGGAAATGCTACACAACCATCTCTCTCTCTCTCTCTCTCTCTCATATTTATTTCCTAGGTGACTATGTTATATGATTGTAAGTTGTAACCATATACTTAACAAATCCTAGGTAGCTGATAGAATATTTCTCCACTAGAACCAATAACTAGAAAAAGAATAAGCAACAATTAATCACAAAATAAGCATTCAGCCATCATATCTGTCCATGTCAAAATTACATTCCACGATAAGGAACATTGCCATTCCAATCGGTTTCATACTTTTTTCACGAACCTTGTGTCCTGAATATAAACCAGCATATCCGCATTGTATAAAATGTAGCATGTCTCACTGTATGACTTGCAGTAGTAGTGCTACCTTATAACTTGGAGCTCGTTAAGACTGCTGCATTATGAGTTAGGACATTGAGAAATAATATTCCGACTGATGGAGAGGGAGAAGCAAGTACTAGACCAGAAGAGAAACTAAGCCCAGCCATCAAGCCCAACTCCAAGACCGTGTTAGCACATCCAACCTAAATTAATTGGCAATAAGTGGGAAGACAGATTGTCTGGAAAACAGTTTTTTAAGGTTTCTTTCCAATAAAAGAAATCAATAGGAATCCTTCATTTAAGTAAAGAAACATTCATTTTAAAGCTTTAATAAGCACACACTACCTTTATATTAAACCCTCAAAACATTTTTCAAGTCAAATATATGTGTTGATATACAACTTACAATATAGGCATATAAAGATTAGCTTGATCTTCATTGCTTATCGGGTTTTGAATTTAACAGAACCCAAAACCCAAGTTCATTAGCAAACTTGACTAACTACACACAGGCTTTAACACTCAATTTATATTCAAGCTGACCACAATTATGGCTTAAAAAATTACTGACCTGAGTTAAACATCTAAGCTTGACTAGTTCCTGTCTTAATTGCTACTCCAGAGGAGTAGAATAATTTGATAGAGGTACATCAACCAAAAGACGCAGTTCTACTTAAATGATTCAAGTTTCCATTAGGCAGCACACAAGCTGATTAGATACAGTTTCCTTGGCATACATACAACATACACACGTCAAGACTCTGCTAATCGGACATGACCATTTTAAGTTGCCCAGCCTAAAGAGAATCCATACCAGGAGAACCCATATTCTTTTCCCATAATCGGATCATGAAAAAGACAGCAGGATGAACAAAGAATGGATGGATACTTTTGAGAGTCCCCTCCCTTCATCAATCAAGCTTTCCTTCAAGAAAAACAAAATGGAGACTCACACAAAATATATACAACTATCTAAATGCATTTTGAGCTCACAAGATGAGCTAAGCACATCCAGTATCTATTAATGCTGCCTAAGATTAAACTTTGATGCATTAACGATATCTATCATTCTTAAACTTCTATACATTATTTTTAAAATATTGAGTGACTACATTAATAAAGAGAAGAGAGTGCACAAAGAAAAATGTTGACAAGGATGCCATTATGGAACATCACAAATAATCATGTACCTAACCTCCATTTGTAACACACTAGGATCAATGTATCATCAAGGCAACAACATTTATTGCAATAAAGTTAAATGTGTGTATACAGAGTCATTCTAAGCTGTGAAAACATGAAGATCTAATAAAATGACACATACGTTTCAAAATCGTGAAGTTAGAAAGTCTGCAGTATAACCAGTGGCAAATGGAAAAGAAATCAATGAGAACAACTTCAAAATGAGAATGATTAAATAATACAAGATCATTTACGTTGTAACTTCTATAAAGAAACTTATTCAAAAAAATATCTAAAAACTTGGGTTGAAGTAAATAAGTTACACATTTGAACTTAAAATTGAACATGAGGTAAAAAAGGCTTACTCAAAAGATGAAGGAAGCCGAGTTAATCCCGCGAATGGACACCAATGAACTCCAAATGACTGCAAAAACAATTCACAAGTTTTGAGAAACTAAATTGATAGAGTGAAAACTGATAACCTAAGTTGTCAGCTTTTTTCCACGCACAACCAACTACGAAAGCTAAAAATTTGCATTGAGCAATTCATCCAGTACACAATTAAGGATAACAGTAAATGTACAACGAAATAAATGAGATCCATCTAGTTAGCACCTATAATATTAATGTGCTGATCACATTCCTCCCAACAAAAAGAACAAGTCTCCCCCCCCCCCCCCCCCCCTACGTTTCAAAATCGTGAAGTTAGAAAGTCTGCAGTATAACCAGTGGCAAATGGAAAAGAAATCAATGAGAACAACTTCAAAATGAGAATGATTAAATAATACAAGATCATTTACGTTGTAACTTCTATAAAAAAACTTATTCAAAAAAATATCTAAAAACTTGGGTTGAAGTAAATAAGTTACACATTTGAACTTAAAATTGAACATGAGGTAAAAAAGGCTTACTCAAAAGATGAAGGAAGCCGAGTTAATCCCGTGAATGGACACCAATGAACTCCAAATGACTGCAAAAACAATTCACAAGTTTTGAGAAACTAAATTGATAGAGTGAAAACTGATAACCTAAGTTGTCAGCTTTTTTCCACGCACAACCAGCTACGAAAGCTAAAAATTTGCAGTGAGCAATTCATCCAGTACACAATTAAGGATAACAGTAAATGTACAACGAAATAAATGAGATTGATCTAGTTAGCACCTATAATATTAATGTGCTGATCACATTCCCCCCAACAAAAAGAACAAGTCTCACCCCCCCCACCCCTTCCCCTCCCAAAAAAACCCCACACCCCAAAAAAAGAGTAGCGTGCAGTGCATGTGAGCATGCTTGTGGAATAAACATAAATGATGAACCTAAAACTATAAAAAAAATGTCAGCAGCTACTGCCGCCTGCAGTGGATCCTGCCTCACCATCTTCTAAAACCATAGGCATCAAAGACAGTGAAATTGACCTTGCCTCATTTGCATGCAACCTAGGGATTAGCGTGAATCTGTGTACATATGGAGGAAAAGTGATTTCTATAGTAAGATGGTAATTATTTTAACGAGGACACATGGGCAATTTAGGTAAGGAGTTGAAGAGTGTCAAGAAAGTGGAAATAATTTTGAAAGAAGTGGCTCAAATGGAAAGGGAATGCCCAATTAAAAACTAAGGGAGTAAATTGGCATTCAAGTATCTGCTCGATGCATATGACACTGCTCAAAATAGTCATGAGATATATTAAACGGAAGAAAAAATATAGGCCAAGACAACAATAGCAACAACAAGCATCTGAGCCTTATCCTCAATAAATCAGGTTCGACTACATCATCATGTATGCTTTTTTGCTGTTCCATAACTCCATTTGACCCAGCACTAAAGATACTGAGATGTAGGCCAAACGAAAGGCCTTGACATTCTTGATTCTTGAACTATAACATAGCTGCCAGTCCAGGCAAATAAATCCACAAATGTAGCTCAAGTATCTATCAGATAAGAGTTCATCAAAGCCAATATATGATAAGGTTAAGTACAACATTACTGCTGCACACAAATACAGAAGGACAAGTAGGATGTGACACAAACTGACAAGGCTTGATGATGTAGTGTGTTGAATATAGACACGTGAAAATTGGTATAAGTGGCCAAGACAACAAAACCAATAGGTGTATGTTTGTATAACAAGGAGTTAATGGCGCAAATAATTGGACATGGTGCAGCCATCAATGGGCACCCAAATAAGCTTAAGAAAGAAAATGTAAACTTTATGAGAAATCCAATGCAAAAGCATACAACACATTCCAACAAACACGATAATCTTTTCAATTATATTCTTTTAAAAGCCTATAGTAATTTATTTCGATCAGGCAACAAATCAAAGGTGTCACACAGAAAGATAATAAAGCAGAAATCAAACATATGGCTGCCAGTACATGAAGACAAATAACAAAGAAAATCCTCATAAGATTTAAAGATTTTTTTACCATTACCATTTCATAATAGCTTAGATCATATAGATCCTCATCATGGGCCCAGTCATCCATGCTAAATTCAGGCAAAGGACGACTACCATTGGCATAAAGCCATTGACCTTTCTCAATTTTTCGACAGTTGGGACACTGCATTGCTCCCTTGATGTTAAATGCCGAACCTATACAATCTACACAGATCATAAACAAAGATATAATAAAGTGAGAAACAAATAAGCTCTCAACAACTCGCTAAAAAATAATTATGAAGAAAAGAAACAAAATGTGCGGTACATGTCAATCCTAAGCAATAGCTGAATTTCATGAGTAGAAGAAATTGAAGATTCCAATACTTGAGAAATGTTGTCAGTGACACAGCACAGTAGTCAAAATTTAGGAAAGAAAATCTACAAGCATAATACAATGCATATAGTTGTTTGACTTCCCAGTCAAGCAAAATGAATCTAACTTCAAATAACACCTCAATCTGAAGCACCAAACATGTGCCAGGACGGTGCTTGCTGTGTTAATTTGAAATGGCAGATGAGCAATCAGAAATTTCATTTTTCCACTAATGATTACTATTTTTTGTAAAAGCAAAATAGAGGAAAAAGATAAAAAAGAATATCAAATACGAGCACAATCTCATTTGTTCAGCATCAAAGGAGTTATATCTTGTATAAACCACCCTTGAGGTCATTTAATGGTGGACAGGGAGGGTGAGAGTAACCAACTAATATGGAACACCAAAGTATTTGTAAGCGTGATTGAAGCAACAATGCAGTCCGTACTTTGAAAAACCAACCATATCATGTAAAGTAGACAGCATACACTGTTTTAAAGGACAGGAGAAATAGATGCTTAAAATAGTTTGAAAGGAAATCCATATGGTAGTTGCCTCGCCAGCAGAGGTGCAGGAGGACATAGTGCTAATCATGGTCATTTCTTAATATCATTGACGTGAAATACACGTATTTGTTTCTAGAGACAAACTTGATCGTTGTTGTTCAATCCAAAAAATAAAATAAAAGATATCATGTTAATCATATCAATTGATATAAATTTTATCTACGTAGCACAATTACAAAGGAAGATGCACTGAGTTTAACATACTTGTACTCCTTTGAAAGTATAAAAGCCATTTTGCATCTTTATTTTACCCTTCATCAAACATGAAATGTGTATGGAACAAAACACCACTTGACAAGGCTACAGATTTACCAATTTCTTTTTAATCTATAGCCGATTGGTTATGTGGTACATAAGGAGTAACCTGTCTCTCTAAACGATGACAGGCACTGAAGCAAAAAGTGACTGTACAGCAGCACATGAAGGATAGAGTTGAAAGAGAAAACCAAAATGTGAAACAAAATATGATGCTATATGCAAGCTAATCTTACCCCACCCCACCAAAAAAAAACCGAAAAAAAAAAACATGCATTTTAGTACCTTAGCAAATTTCACACTGCATTTTTTTAGGGGTGGTTTGACAAAGCTTTTGATAAAAGTTTTGGCAGATTTTGCTAAAATTTCATTAAATATGTGTTTAAAAAGTTGATAAAAATTGTAGGTCCCATGAGATGTGTGGTTGAAATTAATCGTTGACTTTGACCTCAACTTTTTAGCAACTTTTTAAGCTATTCCAAACAAGAACTTAATTAGAGATAAAGGCCCTGTTTGAGCCAAATTATTCTCGCATTAAAATAAAAAATATGACCGTTATCCATCACGTCAATATTTAAATTCAAATTTTCTATCTCTTGTGTTGTGTGGACTCCAATAACGGCTATATTTTTCATTCTTATTCTACAATAATTTGGCTCAAACAGGGCCAAAATGTGAAAAGAGGAGCAGTTACTTTCTCAAGCTCTTTCCTTCTCCTTTTACTCAAAGGTGAACATTCATGACAGTCTCTTTTCTTCCTCTTCTCTTCCACATCAATTCTAGCAAACTCTGTGTGTTAAAGCACAAGCAATTCTCCCTGCCTTATATTAAACAGCAACCATGCCCCCAACATTTTCCCTCACAATTCACACTTTAGCTTAACACTAAACTCCTAAATACACTGCTTGTCTCAGGAAGCTCCAGACTTCCAACAAACTCAGCCTTCTTGTCCTTTCAGAACATCAATGCTTGAGGTCCAGTGTGACCTCCTTCCAGTCACCAAAGTTAAAGCAATCCCAATCCCAATGCCATCGCTCTCGCTTTACAGATATCTGTACTCCCATCCCCAAGAAACCCATCTTTTTACATATTCGTTGGATCCTACGAGGTTTAATCACATATATGCCATACCAAAAAACTAATGATTGCTTCAACCAGTTCAATGAAGTGAAAATGAACAGTTTGCATGAAACAAACGCGACAGGTTGTGAAAAAAGTTTGGTTAACATGATGGATCTGCTTCCACTTCTTTATTCAATTCAAAATTTTACTGTCACGTGGAGTAGTAATTACACCTATGAACAAGTGAGGTCATACTACGTTGTGAGTCCCATTTCAAACAAAAAAATTTATGCCGATGTCATTGGCATGAACAGCGTCAGAATAAATTGAACCTCCATGCAATGGATGTCACAAGATCCCTAATGCAAAAACCTAAAATTGCATCGATAAAGCCAATGGAAGACAAAATTAAACACTTATCATACTACTTCAACAATTTCAATTGGACTTTATCACTAGCAACATCAATTATACACTCCATGCAGCATGTATTTCCACATAATACAAACTTCCAAAATTCCCAATTAACCTAATCAACACAACTTGGCAGGGTCAACATCCTACAACTTGATAGTTTTACTACCCAATACCAATCATTTATTCATCCTGAATTTTTCATCCGGATCCTAAATTTAAAAAATGGTCAAGTCGAAATCTCCGCAATTCAAAACCAAATCAAGCAACTGCCCAAATTTAGTAAATAAAACCACAGCATGAAAACCAAGAATTCCAATCAGAATTGAACAAAATTCTATTAGAACAAAAGTTAAATTCAAAATCTAAAATAACATCGAGAGATAAGTTCGGTCAGATCACAATCATTTCCAAATGTCTCGAAAAATTTAGACTCACCAAGGTGAAATTGATGGCCGCATTGAAGCTTGGCATAGGATCTAGCCACATTATCAGTCACCCCTTCTAAGCAAATTGAGCACGAAACAACCGCCGATTCTGCCTTGCCCCCACCCCTATCACCATCATCCAGAAGATCCGCATCACCCAATCCCATAGTTCAATCACCAATTCCCAAAAACCCTACCTCAATTTGAATCTTGTAAAAGATAATTTACATCAAGATTCGAATAATTAGAGGTTGAATGAATGAATAATTTGACCAAATTAAGTGAATTTATGAGAAATGCGTAACTGTTTAGAGAGAGAGTTTAGGATGTGGAAAAACTGTGAACCAGTTTCTTTGTATTCCTCCTAATATTTCTCTTTCTACCCACCGCCTGCCTAGTTTATTATTATTATTGTTGCAAGGACAAGAATTTTGGCAAGTTTCAACTGCTGTCCAAACACGCCAACGAGGACAGAGTTAGAACGGATTAATTTCCTTAATGATCACTAAACTTTACGCTATATTTTATTTTGACCACCAAACTTTAAATTGTATCATTTACTTTGTGAAATTTGAAAATTGTTTTAATAAATAATAATGTTCTGTTTTTCATTTTATTTTATTTTCTAGTAACTTAAAAAGGGGATCGAATGATTTCACCACTCCCGCCAAAAAAATCGTCGAACCCAAGTCATCAGTATCTCTTGAGTTAGACCTTGACCTTTAATGATAACGTTTCTTTTGTCACGTTCTTTGAAATCTAAATATTGTAGTTTAATAATAGGATAATTTTATATAAGATAATTTTCTATTATTTAAACGAACATTGTTCAATATCGTCGAAAAAGTCACGAGGTTAGAAACTTAAATTGAGTGGAGCCGTCACAACATGATATGACCAAGTACATTTAATCCAATTTGACACAAAATGATTCACATTGTATTTTAGATTAATTTCAAAAAGTTACTTGAACTTGTATAACAAACCTTCCTAACCAACAACTTGCATCGATTCTTTGCTTTAACAAAATCATAAATCATTATAATATTTTAGGGTGTGTTTGATGGTCCAAGATTTTTCATGGAAAATGGAAAACATTTTCCAACTTTGCATTTTGCCTCGTTTGATGTAAAAAAAATTCCATGGAATTACTTTTCTTGATTGGATGCACACATGTGCAATTTCCTTGAATTGGTGGGAATTGGTTTTTCAGCCAATTTTTTTTGTTTTTTTTTTTTTGACAAAGGAAAGAAATTCTAACCACAATTGTAAATTTTTTTTTCTTTAATGGACAATTTCTATGAAAAACAAAGTCAAACGAACAACAAAAGAACCAAAATTTCAACATTTTTCAGGTGAAAAATTATACCAATCAAACACAATTAATTACAATTCTCAGTAAAATAATTTTTAGGCAATTCAATTCCCTGAAATTCATTTTATTTCCACCTATTTTTCACATTTGCAATCAAATGGACCCTTAATTGTTTCGAGATGGTATTCGTTGAAATTTTATTGGAAAATTATAGCCCACGTGTTTTAGCTCAACAAGTCAACTTGAATCCCATGGGTCGAGATCTATTGTTTTCATCTCGTTGTCCTCCAAACAAACTTTGACACAACGCTATAATTGTGAAGTGTCAAAAATTTTGTGATATAGTCCAGCTTGCAACAAAAAAAATTGTTCCACAAAAATTTCTTTTTTTTTTTTTTTTTCGTTTCGAAATTATACTGATGAGTCAATTTTTGATAAGAGTGACAACGATATAAGGAAAACAAATATTAACTCTATTCAGGTAATGGAAACTTTTATCAAATCCAACCTAAATCCATGATCCAACGCTTTATACCTCTAGACCATACATGATATTATGTTACCAGAAAAAAAAAATAATAAATAAATAAGATGAGAGAGAGGAGCTTAGAGCCCGTTTGGTACCGATTAAAATCCAATTGTAATTGAAAAAATAGTCGTTATTGGGTCTCACTTGTCTAATAAAAATCAACAACAACGATTAATTTTTTAATTTTTATTCGATTTTAAATTCTACCAAACAGACTCTTATTTCATTACCAAGAGGAACACAAATTCGTTTTGAGGGAATGTGCATTGTATCGATTGAAGTGGATGAACAACGTGGAACACCGAAAAGCAGTTGACTAAAGCTCTGTGCATGTACTTGGCATGATTCTTGTTTTACCTCCAGTTTTCAAATTTCAGGCGTTTTCTCTTTCGTTATATATTTTTATTTTAGATAGTAGCATTTATTTACTTTCGTAGGGATGGCGACGGGGATGACTGAGATTGGTGCTGTCATTATCATCCCTATCTTGTTGTTTTGGGAGGCGAGATGGGAATGGGTCGTTAATTAAAAATCTCTATTTATCGTTCGTTTAATTAATTATAAATTTTTTTTAAATATATATTATGTTGTATTTTTTCAAATATGTTTAAATTGAAAAATATAGAAATAAATGAAAAATTCAAGGTCGGTTTGAAATTCAGTACGAGGACTATGTTTCCTATCACCGTCTTGTTTACTATTTGGGAGGAGCAACGTGGGCAGGTCAGGGACAAAATTTTTTGTCGCCCGTAGCCTTTTGTTTCATTTTAATTTATAATGAAGTTTCTATCCACGACCGTTGGTTAGATACTATGTTTCCGATTTTCAAGGTTTAAAGTTTGAGAATTGGTACCTCTCTACCCTTGAAAGAAAAAGAGTTTTTACCTATATATACTGTTGTGAAACAAACAAGATACCAGAATCGCTCTAATACCACTTGTTGTGTTAATTATGCCAAGAATATCTTTTACCAATTGTTGAGAATTCAAGAATCACGTATCACTCGATATCACTTGATATGAAACTAACCATCGGATTGATATGTTGAAGTTATATGACACAATAATGAAATATTTGATCACAAGTAAAAGAATAAAAGAAGACCATAAAATATGATAGATGAATTAGAAGATTTTATTGCACCAATAATAATGAGAAATATATAATTGATCCTAAAGTCATAGTAATATCTTTTCTCTCACTATTCTCATTATAAAATTTTAGAGAAAAACCTAATATTTATAGGGAACATGTAGGGGATGTCCAAATTCTCCTATTAGAGTTGTTGATGAAATAGGATACCAAAAAATCGAGTCCAAAACAAATTACAATCCCTAATGGGCTTCCAAAATAGAACTTCAACTGGCATATGACTCCAATAGCGTTCCAAACTGAATTCTTCTTAACGTGCACTTCAATTTGAATTATTTAATTACTTCAATAAGAAATTCGAGTCACGCTCAAATTCTAACACATAAAAGTTCTAATAACTATTTAATTATGTTAAATGATTAAAATGTAATTTGTAAAACATTCCAAGAAATATTAAATCCATCTTATGAGTTAATTGGCCTATGTGGTAGTGTCGATTAGACATAATTGCTGAAATTCAACCAAGAAGGGAGGAATGAGTTGGGCACTCTTTCTTAGGGGTTTGAAATCCTCGACTTTAGAGACACGACAATCATACACAAGAATCTCTAAAGGGAACATTCATTATCTAATATAAGGACAAACCTAGAATATGATTCACTCCAAATCAATAACAAATTACCACATTCACCTCCATTGATACATTCTTTAGTCATTTCATGTAATGATCTACAAATAAAAGGTAGATCAAGTATAAATTCTATTTTTCTTCACAACATACACAAGAGTAGACTTTCGAAATATTTTCAATGGTGATCTTAACGGGGATAAGAGATCTTTGTTTAGTAGCGTCTTCTCTATTAGTAATTTGGTTAACTCACACAAATAACGTACACAACAATAAATTCGAATCTTCGGAACTTCAGATATTCAAGTATTAAATTATAACAAGGAAAACGTAATTATTAATTTTTACCATTTTCTGAAATTTCGCGAGCCGAAGAAATTATGCAAGAACGTGATTCTCTCACTTGCCCTCACTTTATTGTAATATTATAATGATGGAATTAATATACGCATTAATGGTGGATAGAGGACTCGTGCTTCTCTTTATACATAGCAATCCTAATGCATATTGATCCATCACATGCATCATTGAAAAAGTCATTTAATTTCACATTTCGGAGGTGTTTGATCCACATTATTTTGGAAGAATGTATTCTGGAATAGTAGATTGATGGATAATGTGTGGTTGAAAATGAAAGAAAAGTTATTGATGTGA
>CAIGRR010111333.1:0-12813 GCA_903798365.1 Fraxinus sp. 1973-6204 | reverse complement strand
TTTTTTTTTTTTTTTGTGTTGAATATTGCTGTAACATATGTTTTTCAGGATTCAGATTCAGAGTCCAACATTGAGATCTTTTCTCAACTTCTCCGTCTTCTTTGCTGGTGTCCAGCCTACATAAGCACGCCTGATGCCATGGAGACTGGTGTGTATATCTGGACATGGTTAGTTTCAGCTGCGCCTCAATTGGGTTCCCTTGTCCTTGCTGAGCTTGTTGATGCATGGTTGTGGACGAAAGACACCAAGCGAGGCCTCTTTGCATCTGAAATAAGGTGTGCTGGACCTTCTTCAAAGTTAAGGCCTCACCTTGTTCCTGGAGAGCCTGAACCGCAGCCTGAGAAGGATCCTATTAAACAGATAATGGCTCACAGACTCTGGCTTGGATTTTTGATTGACCGATTCGAGGTAAGAGATTACATCTTTGGGTTTGGATGCCTTCTAAGCACGCTTTTCCCTATTCTTACACGCTTTAAACTTTACATTGTATTTATCTGTTAGGTATAATCTAAACAAATTTTTGAAGTTGAAAATGTTGTATGTTTTCATGAACTTGTAATGTTTAAGCAATTAGTGACTGTCGTTTGATATAGCGCTACTAGCAGGTTATTCTTCCTTAATTATCTACTCCTTAATATTTCATCATTAAATGACTTTTTATGCAATTCAGAGCAAAAGATAAGAGTCTTTGTGGTGTCTGCTGACTTGCATTTGTTAAGAAAACAGGACTTGGTTTCATTGATGGAGCAATGTTGGCTGCCTATATGATGTGGAGCAACCTTGGGGGCTTATCTCTTGAGATATAACATAAAATTTGGTTCTGAGCAGCAGAATAATATGGACATTCAAGACTGATATCCAATTGTATAGGTCAAACAAGGAGGAAAACTAGGTTGCGAGGAAATATGATGGGTATTGGATTTATAGGATTTGAAATTATTAAAGAAACTGAGAAACAATTTTGGGCTGTTCTATGGTGCTGTTAAAAGTATCCGAGAACAGCTAATACTTTAGGCAGCGCTAGATCTTCCCTTTTGAGTAATGGTGGGCTAGTCCCCTAAAATGTTGGTTCGCTTGTTGTTGGGGGGTAAAATCTGACTTGCTCGTTCCTAGGTTCTTTTCACCAATTGCATCAAACTAAGAAGGCTAAAAGACCGAGATCCCATGACATTACAACCAGGGGCTTCATAATCAAATAAATATTTGAAACCTTTGTAATTTAATGATCAATTCTTTCCAACAAATTAGGAGTATTACTAGGCTTTTATGAGGACCTGAGAAATCCCAGACATATCAGAACTTGAACTTCTCATACAGAAGTTTGTTAATTACCTACCATAATGGTCCTGATGACTTTGGACTCAAGAGAGACAAGAATTGACCACGATTTCTGGGAAAATAAAAATTTTCCAGAAATTACGTAAAAACCCCCTAGCCAAGAATACTTGGAAAACCAATTGAAATCCAATCGATAAAGACTAACAAACGCTGGATAAGAACTGTTCTAGGGTGTCATTTTAAACCATTTTTCTCCCTTGTAATGTCAAGAACTTTAAGAAGGTTTGAATATCTGTAGAATTTAAGTTTTGTTTTCTCATCTTGGACAATCATACTAAAATCGAAGAAGATAAATCATAGAGGACTTATTTATGGAAATCGTTATATTGAGTAGAGAGTTGTTTAGACTAAGAATTTCATTTACTTGTCGAGGAAAGAAAAGAGAAATTGAAATCACAAATGCAATCTGATATAGTTTTTCAAGTTGGTTCTACCTTATTGATGCCTCAAGCAGCCATCGTGTATGTACTGATGCTTATACTTGTGATTTTACCATCATTGTATGAGATCCTTTCAGAAGATCAACAACTTTATTCTTGTTACAGAGGACTCCCATAGTCATCCTATAATGGTGCTTTATTCATGCTACTACTTTAAGTTCTGAAGTCCCCTTGCTTTTTGTTATTTTAACTGTTTAGGTAGTTCGACATGACAGTGTTGAGCAGCTTTTGTTACTTGGTCGGATGTTACAAGGGACAACAAAACTTCCTTGGAGTTTCTCCATGCATCCTGCTGCCACAGGAACCTTTTTCACTTTTATGCTTTTTGGCCTAAAATTTTGCTCATGCCAGTCACAAGGGAATCTCCAGAACTTCAGAAGCGGTCTTCAGTTGCTGGAAGATAGAATTTACAGGTGAGTCTCACTAAGAAATTTTCATTTATTAATTTATTATCTGCATTTAAATGCCATCTTTCTTGAACTTTTCTGCAATAAGCCATTTTTGTGTTATTTTGCAAACAATTGCCTAACAATTGATTATTCTAAATTTGAGGAAACTGAAGCTTATGCTTGTGAGTGGAAATTTACAAGTGTACATATGTAGCAGATAAAAATTTTTGAGTGAAAAATTATGTACATTGGACCTATGTTGAAATGCCCTTAGAAAACCATACTTAGTAGTGTTGTCACTATAAAAAGTTCAACTCACTTCAATACATGTCCTTGAATTCAGGTGACAATTGTCTCCAACATGATTTTGCTGTTTTTTCTGCAGATATCAAACTCATGCATCAGTTTTATTTAAATCCTTTGGAAGATATAATGCCACATTTTCTATTTAGACCTGTGTGCTCTCTTAAAATGAATGGGGGTTATTATATACATTCTTATTAGAATTGACAAAATCTTGTCATCTATTGGAACACGAAAGCTAACATGCCTTATTTTAATAAATTCTGCAGTAATATATTATACTGTCACCTGCATTTCTAGGATGGAGTCCATTGTGCCCTATAATATTACGTGGCTGTCCATCTTTACTTTTTGAAATCCGTAACTTGATAGCCATATCACTAATTTATTTTAGCTCTTTAGTTCTCTTCTATAATTATTTCTGTTTTTACATATCCATCCCTTTAAGCTAATAAGCTGTAGCATTCTATTGTTAATCCCTAGATTGTGAATTACCTTGAAGGATGTTGTTTGCAGAAAACTCAGGGATTCTTTTTTTCTTTCCAAATACAGGACTGCTTTAGGGTGGTTTGCTCATGGACCTGAATGGTATGATTTGAATAACAACTTCTTTGCTCAGACTGAAGCTCAATCCCTTTCCGTATTTGTCCATCATCTTCTAAATGAGCAAGTGGACTCTTCCCAGATAGATTCGAATGGACAGGGACTTGAAAATTGCAGCTCTATGAATGATGTGGTAAGATGATTATAACCAATACTCGGCTTCTACATTACTTGCTTATATGTCCAAAGAATAATCTTCTAGTTGCTTCAATTAAATCCTTTTATTCTAGCATGCAGTTTATGATGTAGACACTTAATTCTGTTCTTTCTGCAGAAGGATCAATATCACCCAGTCTGGGGTCAGATGGGGAACTATGCTGTTGAGCGGGAAAAGCGGAGGCAGTTACTTCTGATGTTATGCCAGCATGAGGCGGATAGACTTGAGGTTTGGGCACAACCTGTTGGCTCCAAGTAATTCTCACTGGATTCCTTTCATTGTATTAATCAATAATCATTTATTCATTCCATTTAATTGACTGATAATCAACGTTAGGACCACTTATGCAATCGCACATTGTTCAGGGATAACAGTTCTCGGCTTAAAATTAGCTCTGAGAAATGGATTGAATTTGCTAGAACAGCTTTCTCTGTTGACCCTCGAATTGCTTTGTCCTTGGCTGCAAGATTTCCAACAAATTCTGCTCTGAAGGCCGAAGTCACCCAACTTGTTCAAGTATGTTTATCGAGTTTGCTGGAGCTAGAAAAAGAGAATTAATTAGAACCTTAGCATGAAATCTCCAAATTTGTGCTCTTGAAAGTAAAATTTGACTCTTGAAAAGCGATGCTATAGTGATAGTTATTTCTCGTAAAGTTGATTGTTGATGATTAACTAGTTCTGCTTACTATTAGGTTCAAGTTTAATATTACTGTTCAATTTTAGCCCTTATTTGATCCCCATTATTTCCAAATACATTTTTCTCTCTTTTCTATTCAACTACACATTCTTCTATAAAATAATATTACACGCAAACCCAAAATTTTCCTTATTTTTTAACATCACATTCTCCATCAATCTACTATTTCAAAATGCATTCTTTAGGAAAAAATTGTTCTTAAACATGCTCTTAGAACTTTTGTATAATAAAATCTTCTCCAGATATTTCAATATTTGTAATTAAGAACACTTCTATTGTTTCTCTTGCCATCACTTTGATGTTGGTGCTTTCAAATATTTGTCACAGTCACATATATTGGAGATACGCCGCATTCCTGAAGCTTTGCCTTATTTCGTTACCCCTAAAGCAATAGATGAAAATTCCACGCTTCTGCAACAATTGCCACACTGGGCAGCTTGTTCAATTACACAGGCTCTGGAGTTCCTTACTCCTGCATATAAAGGTCATCCGCGAGTCATGGCTTATGTTCTCAGGGTGTTAGAGTCATATCCTCCTGAGCGAGTGACTTTCTTCATGCCTCAGTTGGTGCAAGCTCTAAGATATGATGAAGAGGTATCATTTCCATGAAAATGGTTATTGATCCTAATAAAACAGAAAGTCAATTATTACCAGATAGACATGAAGGAGATTTTTCCCTCTACTATTGATTTCATTATTATTAGATGTCACAGTTATTGCATCTGTGCTAAATTTGTGAAAAGACAACTCTGTATGTAATTCACACCTTTAGCAAACAACTTGTGCGTGGAATATCACCTTAAAGGAGGGAATAAATATATAATAAAAAGAAAATTCTAATTTTAAGTTAGCAATTTGTAGTTTCTCATCTGATCAATCCCTCATTACGTTGCAGCAAGATGAGCTCTATCTTGCACCTGCATTTAACATCATTCGAAATTTAATGTTCACGCTCTTATTGATTCTAACTTGCAGAAGTTGGTTGAGGGGTACCTGCTTAGAGCTGCACAAACGAGTGATATTTTTGCACATATCTTGATATGGCATTTACAGGTGGATCAGTTATAGACTTACTTAGTCTGCAAGACATTGTGAATATACTTTAGCTTGTATATAATGAACATCAGGCGAAAAATTGCAGGGTGAAAATTGTGTTCCGGAGTCGGGAAAAGATGCAGCCTCTGCTAAGGTACGTTTGTTTGCCTAAAGTCAATTGATTTTTCATCACTAGTGGAATATGAAAATGTTTTTTCTATCCAATTGCATGTTTATGGAATCTTGACTGTTACCCTAATTATGCAAATTGATATTAATCATCGTACTTGACTGGAAAATTTATGCATATTTCGCCAATTTCTCTTTTACTCGTCTCCTATGTGCTTTCCTCATTTTTTAGTTTAAAAATACTTGTATGATTTTTAATGAAGTCCATTTTCGGTTAATTCTTCAACAGCATAATACTATCTATTGGTTGCTTTGACTGATGATATCAAAACTATTTGCATGACATATATTAAAAGGATATTACTACCAAATTATTTTCTCTTACTGATTGATTTGTTTATCTGTTTTTTTAGTTCCCTATTAACCCTTGTGGTTAAAATAATGATGCATTTGCTGTGATTATGAATGCCTTTGAAAGTTTCTTTGGATTTTTGTTCTCCATAAATTGACATGCAGTTAGTTATTCGAAATGTGCTTATAATATCCAGGCGCAATTTATATTTCTTTAGGGTTTTTTTTGTTTTAAAGAATTGATTTGGTTTTTCTCACCCTTAAACCAAAAAGGTTTGGAACCCTTCCCCTATTTATTTTATGCATTTCACTGGATGGGGAAAATCTGCCTCTGTCTCTGGGAAAATAACCTTTTGATAGCAGCAGATATCATGAGTTAGGTCACTTGTTGCGATAATCTGAAATCCTCTAGCGTCTACCTACGTCGTGTTTCCTAGATACAGACAATCTGAACAGATCTAAATCTGTACTCAAATTTCCCATGGCACACCCTCTCATCAATATATTCTCAACCATAATTTGTAGTGAGCCATTCTTCACCATGATTTTTGATAGTGGGGATATTCATACAGATAAATTCACGCATAATTGTGCTTATTCATAGGTGTCTCTTTACAACAATCTGTTTATAGCATTACAATTTTGCCTCTAATGCAAGTTAGTAGCTTCAGAGTATAGATTGTTTATATTTATTTCAGCCTCTAATGTGTATATGCTCATAGCAAGGGGTGGAATATGTTTGTGGTAGATGTTGATTATTGCTATTTTTTTCCTCTTGTAGAAAAATTAATGGCTCGTTTGGTTTGTGTTTCAGTTTACAATTCATTTTCAATTTTTTATTTTGAGGTATGTTTTAAGATTGTTGAAAATGTGTTTAATTTGTTATTTTCTGGAAAGTTGTTTCTGACAACAAAATAACTGAAGAACATAGAAATTTTGAAAAATTGTTTTATGACATTTTATTTGATCAATTTGATTATTCAATAGAACAATTTTATGCTAATATATTATCAAGCAATATATATATGTATTTTAAAGTTGGTGAGTTTTATAATATTTTTTCCAACTACAAAAGTAAATACAAATAAATCATAAATTGAGTTGAAAAACATAGGAAATAAATAAATAAAAATTAATAACATGGACTGAAAATTTTATCTTTTTTATTTAAATATTTTTTTTTAGAATTTTTCTTTAAATAACCAATAAGAGTTTTTACTTTTTCAGATTTTTTTTTAGAATTTTTTTTAAAAAATAATTATTTAAATTTTTATTTCCATATTTTGAGTGTTTTGGTCAAAAAGATGTTTTGAGTTTTATGTTATAAATTTATTCTTGTTTTCGAAAATGCATTTTAAAAAATATGAGATCAAACCAAGTTTTGGGTGTTTCAAAAAACTGAAAACTGAAAACAAATTGAAAATTACAAACTAAACGTACCCAAAGATCTTTAGATGTTAATTTGGATAGAACTCAGGATATCAGTTATTATTTGTGTTAAAATACTCGTTACGGGTTTTATCCTTTTAGTTTTCCTTTAGATCTTTGAATGTTCACATGCTTATATTTCATGAAGTGATACTTTAATGTTATTTGTAGGGGTCAGTTTTGCAACCCTTTTCAGCTGATTTATTGTCCAATCACGTTGCTTATGTTATAGAAATGAACTATAAAGCTTACTTCCATATAGCAACGCTAATATCTATTATCATTTTGTGAGATCTTCTTAATCCTGGTCAAAAGTTTTGAAGATCCAAATTTTATTGTTATGCATATTGGTTTATGCTAGTTTTTTTTGAAATGGAAGTTATATTTGTTTGCAGAATAGCGCGTTTCTAGCACTACTACCAGTTGTTAGACAGCGAATTATTGATGTTTTCAATCCTAAAGCCCTTGACATATTCAATAGAGAATTTGATTTCTTTGACAAAGTAACATCTATATCAGGTGTCCTCTTTCCACTTCCAAAGGAGGAAAGGCGAGCTGGCATAAGGAGGTATAATTTTTTTCCTTTTTCTTTTTTACTATTTTCCTGAGAGTTTTTCTAATTTACTTTTAGATTACTTGAAAATTTATGTTCATATGCTGTCTGAATCAGCAACAAATTTAACTTTGTTTTTATGTTGAAACAGGGAGTTGGAAAAGATTGAAATGAATGGAGATGATCTCTATCTACCGACAGCTCCTAATAAACTTGTCAGGGGTATTCAGGTTGATAGTGGAATTCCTTTACAATCAGCTGCAAAAGTTCCTATAATGATCACATTTAATGTTGTGGATCGCGATGGAGATCACAGTGATGTAAAGCCCCAAGCTTGTATTTTCAAGGTATAATAATTATTCTTGTTTCTTTAACGTAAAACAGTACAAGTTGTCTGAAATGGAAATTGGTCCAAGCTGGAATATTGAAAAAATTAACTAATGCTTTATGTAAATGATAACATATTTATTTATTTTTCCTGATAGTTGTCCGAGGAAATTGTATCCTACATGTTTCTGAGGATAACTAATAAATATCAGTTTAGTATGTGCTTCTTTTTTAGATTTTTGCTTGAAAGCTTACAGTTTTAGTATCCTGAAACAAAAACAATATTGCACAAAAAATGAAGAGATTTTCTCTGAAGATTTTCTTGAGTGCACATTGTGGATGTGATTAAATAATTTTATAAACCAGAATGTTAACTTTGGATCTATTTAGTTGGCATGAATGGTTCATATGGTTGATTATAATGTAGTGAACCTTTTGATGTGTGAAATGATGTATGTGTTATATGGATAAGTTTGGACAACTTAATCCTTATTTGAATCACCTCGTATGAAAGGGAACATGATATTAAACAGAAGATGAATTAATGTATTTCTTGTACCATGCTACATCTTCTGGGGGGGTCAAAATCTTTTGTCACAGAAGCGGTGTCAGCAAGATTAGAATCCCAGGATATTTCTCACACTTGTTCTGCCTTCTGAAGTCACCATCTCGTTTACACGTCGCCTTGGGAATAATTAATTAAACAGATTTGTTGAAATTGATCATTATGTTTAAATCCTACCACTTTGGGATTAAAAGCTTAATAATTCAGTTGCTTATGTTATTCCAAATCTTAATTGTTTATAGTCCTCTAAATCTTCCATTTATATTCTCCCATATCCTCCAAACAGAAACCATCAAGAGTTCATGTCGAAACTGACAATTCAGAGATTAAGCAAACAAAAGTTTTTCGTGATTTCTTTTCTGCAATCAAGTTATATGGAAGAACGGCCACATCCACAACTCATTGTGGTTGACACTAAGTCCTGATGTAAATAAACATATATTACAACTTCAAGCCACCAAATACCCTTTTTGGAACAAGTTATCAAGTATTTTCCTTGTGACCCACAAGTTAGAAGAAAACAAAATTTTAGAAGAGATTGATCATTAACTAAAGGTGTGTTGAAATTTTGATCAGACGCATAACATAAGACTGCCTGTCAAATCTGCAATGTCATGGGATAAAGCCCAAGCAGAGGTTTTTATTGTCCAACACTTACGTCGTCTGAAATCATAAATAGTATGCTGTTGTATTTACGAGAATAGGAAAGTACCCTATATAAATAATATTTTTTTGACCTTGGTTTGTACTGTAATGTAGTGTGGTGTGGGGCTTTGTGATATTAAACCTGTGCGGGTTTATTTCCATTTTTTTCGTTTTTTTGTCCTTGTGAAGAAAATCCATTAAAGAGAGCCACTGCATCTGTAATTATGAAATTAGTTCCACGTTTACTTTCACATTTTTACTATGCACTGTTTGATTGAGCTCTTTGGGAACATAGGTGGGAGATGACTGCAGACAAGATGTTCTTGCTTTACAAGTTGTTTCACTTTTGAAGGACATCTTTGAAGCTGTTGGACTTAATCTGTATTTGTTTCCCTATGGAGTTCTCCCAACTGGTCCAGAGAGAGGAATTATTGAGGTAAATCTACATTTACCTTCAGCTCACTCGTGCACGAATGTGTTTGGTTGTGTCTTCATGCAATGCAAGTCTTATTCTGACATTTGTATGTGTGAGTAGTGACTGATGAATGTTTTCTTGTTTTCTTATTTCCCTGCACATTTAAGCATTCAGATGTTTGCTCACAGAAAATTTGGGCAGAGATGCTGGGTTGTAATTTGCTTTATCTCATATCCAATTTTCTGCTTGTTTGATATGCTCAACTGCATCCTTGCATTCAAATGTAATTTTTGTTCCTATTCTGTTCCTCAGCCATTATGTTATGAATGTGTGTACTTTTCCATCTTAACAGTGCTATAAGTTCAAAATGCTGATGCAGCACGAAACAAACCATCTTAGGAAGCATGAGGATGCGGGCAAGAAATGTGTTTCATGGTTATCATAATAGGTGTTATTTTCTTTTATTGCAATAAACACATTTAAATTGTTGGTTCAATTGCAAATTGACTTATTCTAATGCCGTAATGCCCTAGCATGCAGAGAGAAGCAAATTGACTATTACCTTTTTAAGTGGAGAATTGATGCATGTGCTGTATGGAAGTAGATGATTGAGAATGATAAGTGTGTGAAAAAACCATTTCTCCAGAGAACATTTGAGGGGATTGATGGGTTTATTTCAACTGGCCTTAAGTTAAGAGTGTTTACACCATTGGTCGCATGCGGAGCACATGCAAGCATTCAGTATATATGTGTGTACAGATAAGATAGCTGTTTGTTAACTTTTTGTAATGTATTCTGCGTGTTTGAGTTGACTGTCAATGCTAATACCTTGTTGGTGAATGTCGATACTTGCGCCATATAACATGCTTGTGTAATTAGCTAACACTGGGATCAGTTTCTCATGTTTGAAACACGTTCTATATCCATGGGCCTCATTGATCTTCTTTATGTGATTTTTGAGGATAAATTAGCTAATGTTATGGGATCTTCTCACTACATCTCCTTGACTAGTGTTGTAAAAATAATTTAGTCGTCGTGTCATATTATCCTTCTGGTTCTGCAGGTCGTGCCCAATACACGAAGCAGGAGTCAGATGGGTGAGACCACTGATGGTGGCTTGTACGAGATTTTTCAACAAGACTTTGGGCCTGTTGGTTCGCCCAGCTTTGAAGCTGCTCGTGAGAACTTCCTCATTAGCAGTGCTGGTTATGCAGTTGCCAGCCTCTTGCTTCAACCAAAGGATAGACATAACGGGAATCTTTTGTTTGACAGGTAAGCAGTTTATTGTACCTCCTTTATTTTCTGGTTCAAACCATATCATATAGGAGTTTAACCATTAATGTTTATGATTGCAGTGTGGGTAGGCTTGTTCATATTGATTTTGGTTTTATACTGGAAACTTCACCTGGCAACAATATGCGATTTGAAAGTGCCCACTTTAAACTGAGTCATGAAATGACTCAATTACTCGACCCATCTGGAGTAATGAAAAGTGACACTTGGTACCAATTTGTAAGGTAAATATTGAAGTTTCAGACTGATCAATGGATCTTGTTCTCTTCTTTCTATTTTATGTGACGTGTTATCTCCCATTCCATTTTTGCAGCTTGTGTGTGAAGGGTTATCTTGCTGCACGCCGCTATATGGATGGTATCATAAACACAGTGTTAATGATGCTTGATAGTGGATTGCCTTGCTTCAGCAGGGGTGACCCGATTGGAAATCTTCGGAAGAGATTTCATCCTGAAATGAGCGAGCGAGAGGCAGCCAATTTTATGATCCGCATTTGCACTGATGCATACAATAAGTGGACTACTGCTGGTTATGATTTGATTCAGTATTTGCAACAGGGCATTGAAAAATGAGGTACTATCAGCCTTGAAATCGCATCTTTGATTTCTTGTAAGCTTTTGTTCTCTTCTGTTTGCTTAGCTTGGAAGCAAAAAAGAAACAGATTCTATTCTCCTTTTCTTTTCTGGGGGAGGGATTCATTTCGATTGTAAAAATATAGGTTGTGGCTCGATTTTGTCAATGAAAACGAACTTTTACAAAGCAAATAACATATTTTTTGTTGCCGAAAATATTTATTTAGTGAAAATTAGTCATTAGCATGTTATCTTTTAGACTTGTGGGTTATTGAGTTTCACCTATATTTCGTATTATTTCATTGTGTTCTTGCTAATCGAAGAGCATTGTTTGAAATAAAAGATGCAGCACAAGTAACGGCCCGTTGTCGCATTATTAAGTTCTGTGGCACATTGACAATTTACGCACCTATTCTTTTCCACAAATCTCACTTCATTTGCAGCTTGTCGAAATATACAACATAGTTTCTCATTTTATTCCTGGTCCAAAAATAATCAACAAAAAGCTAAAAAGCTGACAAAGTTATCAATGTGTTGAATATCTCATAAATTGTCATGTGTTTCAACTCTGTCAAATATTTTTTAGTTGTCGTTACACTTTAGAAAGTTCTTCGAGTAGCAATTGAATTTATCAAAATGTCATCTTATAATATTCGTCACTCAATTGCTCGCTCGTCGTTATAAAAGTTAACGGGCTAGATGATGTGATAGATGAAATGGAGAAGAGAGAACATTTTGATAAGTTTATTAAATCTGCTAATTTTTTAAACGACGAGATAAAATTTTATTCAGTTCAATAACAATTTAGAGAATTTTTAAAGTTTTAAGGCAACTGGAAAACATTAGGAAAAGCAGAGGGCAAAATAAACTAATTTGGTGAAAAATGTCAAAGGATTTACAGCTCAACTGCTATGAAAAGGTCAAAGCTGGATTAACTGAATAAACATAAATTTTGGGCAATATCTGCAAATTCGCAGATTTCAAAAAATTGAGGGAATTTTTACCAAAACTTGAAAATTGCTCTGATTACTTCTCTACAAGGTAAAATCTCTCCTCTTCTCTATATTAGAGCGAGCCAATACTTTAAAATAAATTCAAAAAAGCTTTCTATTTTAATTTTTTTAAAAATAGAGGGTAAGTTTGACTCTCCATATTTTACTTTTACGTTATTCAAATCATATTTAAATTGATTGATCACTAATATAAAAAATATATTAATTAAAAGATGAGGAAAAACAAATAAATGTTTCTTGAACTGCAGATTAAATTCGTCAGTACCCATCAAGGGGAATCCAGTTTGCAAGGAAACTTATGATGATTTTAGTGTCAGTTAGTCATGTCAACTTGCTAAACTTTCATTATATTTTGATTACGCTTTACGTGGAAATATTTTCACTGAGCATTTTGAAAATCTGTGATTATCTGATTTTCAACTAATTTACAAGAATTTGATGTATGCTAGGACTGTGATGTAGATTAATCTATAGAACTCGATCTTTATGTCTAAAATGCCCTCTCAAGATAGTGGTCACACATACATTGGACTGCAGAAGTTGAAATTGAGATGCAGACC
>CAIGRR010111327.1:0-15174 GCA_903798365.1 Fraxinus sp. 1973-6204 | reverse complement strand
CTTACTATTAGGACTGTTATGATATCAATTCAAACTTAAAGGACCAAAATACGAGGACATAGAAGCTTGAAGACCTCATTGGTAAAATTCTCCCTCTTTTCTCTTGCACCATAGCCGCCGCCAACGTTCGGCCACCATTGCCACCGGATTTTTGCACTACCAATATCTCATCATCAACCTCTACCATCCTGACACAAACAACAGCTCCAAAACATAGCAAAATCGAGCCAATTTCAGCCCAAAATAAGCCTCTCACGCACGATTTTCTTCAAAATTGGAGCAACTCCATTGATGCCCATGTTAATAACACCCCATAGGTCGCTCAAGCTCAACATGGCGCTTCCAGACATGGTCTTATTACACCAAATAACATAGAAAATCGAAATCTACAGTAGAATTTCGAATCAGTGAATTCGCGGCTATCAATCACATTTTTCGGCGACGACGGTAGTTCCCACGATCACGGACCACCTATTCTGGCACCCTCCCTTCATGGCACATCTATTCCAACCACGGGTCATCAGCAATTTGGGCTCAATGTGGATGAACAAACTGGGACAGTTCGTACACAAGGCAGTCCATCGATTGAGGTTTCTGCAACAAATTAAGACTGCTGCAGTGATGTTTGGAGTAGATTGAGACCATGATTGGGGTCTCCCGGGTGTGGGAAATCGACTAGTGGTGATCCGCGATCAAGTTGCCGATCAAAAAATGAGATTTCGACAGTTTTCAGATTTGCAAGTTGCTGACTTTGTGAGGTGATTCCGGCCATATTAGTTGACGGTATGGTGAGATGTTGGGCGGTAATTGTAGATGAGGTTAAGGGCTTTCTATTGGTATCAATATCCGACGGTTTAGGTGGCCGAAAGGTGGCGGGAATTGACTCCATAGGTGGCGGTTGTGAAGGGCCAAAAATCGCCCAAGTGAAGAAGAAAGACTTTTGAGGTCCTCAGTCTTCTATGTCTACGTGTTTTGGTCCTTTAAATTTGAATTAACATCCTAACAATCCTAATAGTAAGTTCAGTGACCGTTTGTAAAAGCACATGAAACTTCAGTGACCATTTGTAAAACCGCATGAAATTTCAGTGACCGTTTCTGCAAGTTTTAAACTTTAGTGACAGTTTTGTAATTTTTAAATAAGTTCAGTGACCGTTTGTGAAATTAACCCATATAAAATTGTATACAAGCACATAATTCTTATAACATAAAGGCAAATGGTCGAGGTCCATTATAAACAGGTCATCTTTCCCCAAGAAATTACTAGCACCAAGAAATTTCAACATCATAATACTGATGAAAGTACCAAACAAAAAGATGTGCAATTCATATTCTGTTCCAACAAGCTGATTTTTTTTTTTTGTTATTTTTTGTTATTTTTTTTGGTGTTAAAACTACTTAAGTAGAGTCTTTATTGATTTTAAATAAAAGTACAACGAAAGGAGGGGACTTGGCCAAGACCTCGTAGAAAAGAAAACAATGCAAGCACAAAATTCACCTAGCTAATTACATTTAGAGGTTACAAAAGAACATGCGTTACTTTGTCTTCGAGCAATTCCATATAACTTCCAAAATGTGACCGAAGAAAGTGTCTGTGTCATAAAATCATAAACCAACTTTAGCTTATCATAAGATCTTTAAGAACCAATCAAGCAATTCCATTTTATGCTATAAATCTCCAACCTTAAGAAATTTTATGGAATATAATTATGTTTAAACTAGGAAAATTAATGATTACAATGTTTTAGGCTGCTTTGTCCTAATCAAAGTAAACAGATGTAAAACTAGAAAACAATGACTCAGTTACCCATGCTATCTCTGATATAAAACGTTACACTACTTATATTACTGACCATATGTAAAATCGAGAAAGAAAGATCTTAAACAATACACACATGCATTCCATTGTTTGAAAGTTATACCAAATCTTTTATAAATATGAATCTTCTTGGTACAAGGAAGAACAACCTTTTCGCGAAACCTGGGGCGACTTTACATGGACTGCATGTCATGTGCCTGTAAGGAATCTAGCAGGCACTTTACCGCACCATCATAATTCAAAAAACCCATGTACCAAAATTCATGGTTATCAACAGATATAAGCTGGACATACTTTTCAGCTGTATTAGTTCTGCTTGCTGAAGGGTTAACAGCTTTGAGTTGATGTAATGGGATAACTACCTGTTCACAATGTTAGACAACATGAAAATAATATAACTATGACACAATTTAACCAATCAATAATTATCTGAAGGCAACAGAAATGTACAGATGAATCCAGGTAACTTGGTGATGAGATGATGAGAGGTTCAAGAACCAAATCTCTCTCCACAACAGCAAATATAATCTCAAATATTCACCAATTTACTCAATGTTTTGATAGTGGTTGCAACAATTTTTTTCCTTTGTCTTCTACCATAGAATATATATTTACATTGAAGTTGAATTTATCAAACTGACGATCTGAACTTCAGAATTGAAGTTCACAACTTTCTCCATATACAGAGATTGTTAACAGGTATATAAACTCAAAACAATACTTGCATAGAAGGCTCCCTCTCTCCCCATGTTCATGATCACTAAAGCAAGACTTGTGCACTAAATAAATCAAAAGAGAAATTAAGAAAGCATGCAATCAAACAAATGTATTAATGCGAAAAAAGAAATGCAATTAAAACAATGAGCTTTTTAGCTTAAATAAAAGAAACCATAAATCTAGATATCTTGATTGAGTCAGACAGGCAAAAATTCTAATATCCTCAAATGTTTTTAGGAAGATTTGCCCCCTTCTACAACATATACTTCACCCTTGCATAAGGAAAGAAGGCGGAGGAGAGACAATATTATTGAGAATATTATCACGTCTAACACCTCTTCTCCGCATAACTTTTGTAATCAGTTCACCACTCCCGTTTATGCCATGGAGAAAGAGAGAGATGGGAATAGTGTTCAAGATGAAAACAAAAGGGTATGTCTTAGAGAAATTGACGGCGATGGAGTAAAACATTTTTAGTACTTGATGACTCCTGGTTTGATATATCAATCGTATGATCTGAGTGCAAGCAATGTTTTATAACATGCAATTCCATAACGGTAAAACAAAGTAGATTAAACAATTTTTCCATCTTCCAACGAGAAAAAAGTAACCAAATAGTATAGGCATTTGCACCTGTATCAACATCATATAAATACAAATTAAGCAAGAAATTCATGTATGTTTCTAATTCAATTTAAAATTCATATGCAGGTACAATATATTGAAATTATTCACTTGAACATATATTACTCGAGTACTGATCCAAGAGAACTGACACGATGCTTATAAGTAAGTTATATGATGAATTTTAAAAAGTAGGTAGTACTATTTCAAAACCCATCTTATAATTTACTTATATGGTCCACCCAAACATGCTCATATCAGACCACATAATCCAAAGCAACCAAAAATACCTTATAATAGCTCCATTCTGTCTTGTTGCTGGCTTTGTATGAAAGTGGATTATCACTACAAAATGCTAGCTTTGCAGTTGAGACATATAAAACACCCATGACTGGACCCGCCGACGTGGATAAGTAACATGCAAATGAATTACGGAGTTGCTCCTCAGGAACAGTCTCAAATGTTTGCCGAAATATTTTCTCATATCCACCTTCTGCTAGAACCTTTGATCCCTGTGCAATTCTTCCCAGAGCAGCATCAGCTAGAGTAGGGCTTGTTTTCACTAAGAATACAAAAGGACATTTAGCGACTTCTATGCACAAAGATTCACCAGAAGGAGAGGAACAGAGAGCCTATGGAATACTGGAAAATCTTGAAAATCAAGAGCTCGGTAATGCTTTTATCTGGGTTGTTGAAATTAAATCCATTCCAAATTCCCAACATGTATAGACAACAAGCACTTTTAATGATCTGAGATTAGTTTTCTCTTCTTCCTTAGTCTTTCTTTTGAACGACTTGTATTGTATCTGAAGCAAGGACTATTAATACTTCATGGTGATGTTTTGAAACAAATCAAAACAAATATGCCATTTTTTTTTTTAAAACCGTGGATGTCCGGGCCAGTTTGTGTGTACCTCGACTAATTTCACGGGGCCTTGAAGTTTACAACCGTATACTCACCTCAGTGGCCTGAGAGGACTCGAATTGATGACCATTGGGGAGCAAACTCAAGGCCTGACCAATTGAGCAACCGCTCGGGGTTCAAAACAAATATGCCATTATTACCATGATCAGTGAAAGATTCTTAGACTTATACACAAACGATTCAATCTGTCTAAGCAAAACATTATCTATCATTTGCCTTCTACCACATGGCTTCTCATATTTTTTACTTTAATTATCTACTATCTACTGTCTAAACAAAACATTCAAGATCACTTTGACTTCACCCATAATTTGGTAACCCATTGACCCCCCCCCCCCCAACCCCACCCATCCCCTTTTCCAAAATCAAGGTCCAACTGTAATGGTCATGATGATATCGTCCATAAAATATGAAGATTGTCCTTAAGAAGAAGAAACTGCAGTAGACCAAATAGGAGAAAGTAAAACATATTTGAAAATCAACCTACTATTTATTAAGAACATCCTGCTCACCGTTTTCATTCAATGTGCTTGAAAATCAAATAATAACAAACTACAATATAGGAAAACTTACGGTGCTGCCAAGTATTCCCGGCAAGATCCTCAGCCTTCCTTGTTGCTTCCCCCACCTTCTTTCCCCATCTTCCTAACACATCCTTCACATTTGCCATTGTACCTAAAAGAAAAAAAAACGAACATTCAATTTTTTACATTAGTTTTCTTGTGCCATTAAATTAACAGCTTTGTTGTCAATCAATTCCATCAAAATCCACTTCATAAATCCTTTTTTAACAACATCAAATTCAAGACAAATTTAAAATAAAAAATTATAATAAAAAAATTACCAACTAAATTAATAAAACATAACATAAGCAAAAAATAAATAACAATTAAAACAATGCAAGCTGGATTTCCTGAATACCGTGTAATTACAAGAAAAAAAAAAGTACCAACTCCTGAGCTAATTTAGCTCTAGTTCAATAAATATGGACTTCAAAATTTCAAATACTGTGCATGGAACTTAACAATTGAGAGTCAGTATTCATACTAAATTCATACAAATAACATTCGTTTTGATGCACACACAAATAGAGTAAAACCTACCTCAATCCAATCGTAAAATACATAAATCTCGATAAAAATCCAATCTTTAATAGCATAAGCAGTTCAACAAATAACAGTAGCCAAAAATTTTCATAACAAATAAACAAAAATACACAATATATAAACAAAAATACACAATATATGTATGTATTATGAATGCTGACTTTTAAAATTGAAGGAAGAAGAATCGCTGGAAGCCGCTGGCGAGTAAGCAACGTAAGGATTGGATCCACGATCGTTGTCCCTCGACACCGGCGATTCCGTCACCAATTCCTCGCTCCACCTCACCGATTTTTTTGATTTCAATTCTTTATTATCATGATTACTCTCCTCATCTATATTCACATTAAGATTGGCCTTATCTCCTTGTTTTACTGCCTCCATTTTTGCTTCGCCCTTAGGCTTGGGATCCTGGTTGGGTCCGGGAACCGGATTCGTATCTTTAACCGATGGAGTCTGATCCGATTCCAATGGTACCGCTTCCATTTCACCATTATCGTCTTTATCGATCGGGTTCGGACGCTCCATCCCTTTCAAGAATTTGGAAATTTCAAGAACTCGGAGAAAATTTGGAAATTGATTTTATGAACCGAGGCGCGTGACTTGGCACGTGGAATTTAAAGATTTGGCTTCTGGAATGGGGACGACGGGAGTACCGGTAATGATGGTGATTGTAGTGAAGTGAGGAGTGACGAGGTGACCGGCTAATTTAACGGAGGAATGTGACGTCAACTATTGGGACAAGCTATTATAGGATTCCTAGAAAACTTTCCTCGGATAAAATTGAATAATTGGTCCGCATATATAGTTTTTTGAACAATTTGGTCACTGATCGTTTTTTAGGACAAAATCCTCCCTCAAAAGACTGAAAGAGCCTCATGTGTACTTCACTTTTCAAGCAATCATTCTTATTTTATTATTTTTTTCAACCTCACTACAAGCAAAACGACGTCGTTTTGCATTTAGTGATGTTGGAACGGTGTTGACTTGCTTTCTGTAAAAAAAAAGTGATTTTTTCTTTTTGTTATCTTTATTTTCATTGTCATTTTTCACTCTATATGTCTACGATTATTGTGATCTTTTTCTCCTTCTTCTGCCTTTAAGATTTTTAGATTTTTTCTGTTATTCAAGATTGTTAGTGGATGAGCTCTCTTACAATTTTTTTTTTTCAAGTTTCTTATCTTTTTCGATTTTTCGTGATCATTGGTGGATTCCCATTTAATTCCCAGTGCAGTGGCTTGAGCCTAGATGGCAATGGCGGATACAACTATGATAACTCGAGTGTCAATGGCCATTGGATCCATAGGCACTGAAAGTGGCACATGTCATTGGTCATATTGATACTTGAGCTCCTATGGTACACCTTAGTGGGATTCATGATCAAAGAGGTAAAAATGAATAAGTTTAGATAGTGAGGTAATACATGAATTTCGAGAATGAGATCAAGTCGTGCATGTACATATGATCATGCATGTCGTTACTCCCTAAGCATTTGTTTATATAGTTTTGTATTGTATGTGTATCTATGGGTGTACTAGAGGTTGGAGTGAACTTTTAGATGATGAGACGATTACTCACTATGATTCACGGGCGTATCATAAAAGAAGTTCGAAAAATGTTATAGCTTATTCTAAAGATATTTAGCATTTGAAAATAATTTTTTATGCTTTATAACGTTACTTTTTGACGGTTTGTTCTCTATATTTTAAGTAAATATTTTATACCAAGTTTTAAACTATGATTTTTTTGTAATTAAATAGAATAAAACAAGGAAATTAAAAGTTGGAATACCTACTTTTGTATATCTATACCATATTGTTAAATCGATTTGAAAATCATTTTATGAATGAAATCAGAACGATTTGATATAATATTATTTTATTCTTTCAAATAAATTTAATGAATGAATAAAAATCAACTTATAAGTTATAATTTAGAGCATCATAAAATTGTATTAGATTTGAATTAAACGAATTTGTCAGGAAAAAAAAAATTGACATGCTTTATGACATCCTCTTACGAGATCCACGTGGGACCCATATGAATTAAAAAATGACAAAAAATTTCCCTCCCCTCCCACCCCAATTGTGAGGGCTGTTGGGGAGGGTGTCAAACCCTCGACACCCTCCCTGAACCCTATCAAGGTTCAATGGGTTTTTGATTTGGATGATTATATAGATTATCCAGTTTACAAATCAGAATCGTTTGGGTCTATGCCAATCAAGTAAGCTATCATTTTTTTAAATTCCGAATTTGCAAAGAAAAGAAATCCCAATTTAGACAAAAAGTTGAATCTTGCCATTACATAAAAATTTACACAAGAGATTACATAATACCACGTCACTATACTATTTGTCAATTTAAAACAGTCAATTTTTCATTCAATTTTTTCCATCCACATCGTATTATGTAATCTCTTATTTACCAAAAATGTACAAGTAGCATAATCTAAGCCAAGTCATGAATTGGACTAGCGAATGCCTAAAACTAAGTCATGCGTCTAAGTGGACATTCACATGATTTTGGTAAAAGTATGAACCAACTGATCCGCCAAACTACGTGGATCGTCCTTTAGAATCTGTATAAAAGAGTGGACTACTCGGCGTTCCTTCTCAGTTGATCTCAAGCTGAACCACGTCAGAAACTTCTTTCTGAATTCTGTCTTAACATGGCCCTCGCATTCCAGCCAACGAATGGTTTTAAGACAGTATTCAAAGTTCTCACCCAAGCTTCCAGCCATATTCCCGACTTGGGATGGTGATACATTGCTCATATTGCTACCGGAATCCTGCATCTCCATGGTGTTATGGGTAGTCTTCGGGCAAGCTTCCACCTCAGAGTCAACTGGTGCATCATCGGTTTTTGTGTGGTTCCAGTTGTCTCTAGGTGGCTCGACTGGAGGCATAAACTCTACATTCAGATCAGGCACTGGAGAAACATTCAAGTCAATGTCCCTTGGAATGGATTTCAAACTGTCAAGTACAGCGTCTGGTTTAAGAAAACTACGATTCCCTTGTTCTTGACCCCATGCCAGCCTTGAGATCTTCCCTAGGTCTTGAACCCTGAATGAGGATTCGGGTTCAATGTCTGTTGCAGTCTTGGCACACATAGCACCAGATCTTCCCCCATCTTCTGAATTCTCCTTTTGTAGATTTGCTGCTAAGGTACTAAAAGTGTTTACTCATACGACCACAAAATTTCATATTTCAAGAGAATAAAAAGTAAAATCTCAGAAAAGCATTACCAATGCTATTTAGGCTTGTGCTACACTTTGAGGCCAGCCATCTATCAGCTTTCTCAATAGCAAGAGAACAGAGATTCTGCACATGACTGGCTATTGAGAGAGTGCTGACAATTCCCCGCGCCATTTTGGCTGAGTCATTCACAGGACCTACCTCTGTCTCCAATTTGTCCTTAGCTTCTTTGACAATTTGATGGAGTTCTTTAAATGTGGAAGTCCCTTCCAAGAGCCTGTAACTCAGAAATATCCTATAACAGAGAATATCTACATGACGAGCATCCTTAGCTATAGTTAACTGCTTCTTCCAGCATCTGCAAACAATATTCATGTCAAATAGCCTCTCTCAAACCCCAATAAAATGAAGTCACAATTACTTCCAGGTGGACCTCTTCTTTTCTATGTTATATCTTAGCTTAATTCACAGTATGGAACGATATTCCCATCACTTGAAAACTTAATGGCAAGGCCATCTGCTGTCCTAAGTACTGTTGATAAAAGGCACACAAGCTTGTAATTGTAAGTGACTATTATGAGAGAAATGAATTTCAAGACATTCAAGCACATCCAGGGGGTGACTTCCACAAGACAACCTCACCCCAAATCTAGTGATGATGTTCCTGGGAAACTTGTCTCAAAAGGAGTGCCCCACAACGATTGCACTTAAAATATATTTATCTACAAGTGCCCCACAACCATTGTACTTAAAAAAGACACCAGGTCTTCACTGTTGCAATTAAATTGTTAATATTCGAGTGATATTCCTCCAATTTTACCAACTTGTCGCCATATTCCTCAAGTTCAAAAAATATAATTATATAATTACAATATTTTGCTAAAGGTTATTTCATTGATCTGGATAAAGAAGAGGAGTGGGGTTGTAATAGATAAAACATGTTAAAAGAGAATAGCTTACCCAAGTATCCCAGAAACATTGCCACAGGAAGCACAGCAATAGCTTCCATCGAGCTGCATCATCCGTCCAAGAGTAACAACTCCCACCCTCCCGCATTGGAGGGCACATTCAATGTGGCAAGATAAGCCACAAGAGTCCCGCGAACCAGATACAGACATGCATTCCAACCAGAGACTTGGATCCTTATTGTCGTCAAATAAATGACAAATGCAACAAGAGCACCTCTTGCAAAATTTGTCATCTGTTGAATTAGTGGCTCGACATGCAGAATTTATACAGATACATGAATTAGGACATTTAGCATCAGCATATGGCTCTGTGGCTTGCAGAATTCGAACTGGGTTTTCCCCCTTCCGATGTTTCCTAGAAGGCTGATCCTTCGAACTGGAAGATGCTCTCTTGGGTTCCTGAACTTTTGATGTGTTCTTACTAGCCATTGGAGTATTCATTTTCCTCCAAACTTCTTCGCATGCAAGATGAAAGATTTGACCACCAAAAACTGCAAAAAATATTAATGGCATTACCATATGGAAGTACCAATAGCAATTTCAATAGTAAATGATAAAGATAAAGTTGGATACCCACATACACAGACAGAAACACACACTTGGAGGCAAAGTAAATCAGCAGGTCAAGAAGATCATCTAATAATGTCCAATTGATAACAACCAAGCAAGAAGAGAAGAAAAGGATATCAAGAATCAACTCATTCCAAATATACTAAGAAACAGATTTTTACTAGACCCATATAACTTATTCCTGCACTTGCCAAGAAAATTGGGGAATGTATTGTTTTTAGGCTAAATTTTGAGTTGTGGCTATGATTATTTAACATGATTTTGGCTAGAGGTTTTTGATTTGATTATGGCGTCATATTTCATAAACTTATAACCACTATATCCCCCATTGAATGCTTCATTTTCTTTCCAGGATGTCCATAAATAGTACTCCATTTCCAAAAATAATTACTTTCCGAAACTACGTTTACTGATAGGATGGAACGATAAAATGAAAATAATTTCTGGCCATTAGATTAAATTAAATATTAACATATTCAATTCGCACCTATAACACCATGTCAATTCATTAGTGAACAAGATAAGTAGCAGATACAACAATAAAGATGTATTCCACATATCTAGATCCTAGATGGGCAATTTGAATTGTGATCTCTATGCATTCGCCTTGATGATAACAATCCAATTATTTTGATAAATAATTAGTAAGCACCAATATTAGTAAGCACCAATATGCCATCGTAGCTACTAGCTAGAGTGACCGTGTCTGAAACACATCCGAAACGGACACAAGCCAGGCACATGTTAGATACAACGGTGAAATGTCCTATTATGTGTTTATAGAACAGAACTCATCGCTGATGGGCGAACGCAAATACAGTTAAAATAATCAAAAACAAAAAAGGAAAAGGAGAAACTAACCTGAAAAGGAAATGGAAAATGGGCACAGCGAGGAGGCAACTGGGAAGAAGAAGAGATATTGCTAGATGGAAGATGAAACCTTGGTGCAGCGCCGTAGGTGCTAGGGAGGAAAGAGGGCTGTGCTGAATAAAGAGAAACCCTAATCAGGGTCTTTTAAACAATGAAGAAGCGTGTTTTGATTATGGAAGTGACACACGATTTTTAGGTAAAAGAAAAAAACGCCCAAAACTTCACTTAAAACAAGCACACAATTGATCAAACAAGATTTTATTAGTAAAAAATCATAGAAGGAAAACCAAATGAAACTTAACTATTTAAACCTTCCAGCCTTAAATTGAAAAGAATGCATAGAACATCTATAGAAGCTTGTCTTGAACCCAACTACCCTTCCTCAATTCCTATTCTGGTTGTTTTGCATTCACTTCGGCTTCCTCAAAATGTTCCATCTCCATTTCAAGAACTTGTTAGCAAGTAGATGATAATATATATAAGCCTCCTTGGAAATACGTGACAACATATAATAGACTCAATGAAGGTGGTGGAAACATTACCTTCAATATTTGCAATGCAACTAAGAAAGGTCGTATACAAGAGTCAGTGAACGTTTCTTTAAATTATCGGGTTATGTTATTGCGTTTGTCCAGAAGCAACTAAGAAAGATACAAGTAAAATGCAAAATTCAGAAGATGCAGCCAAGTTGAGAATGATCAATAATGGGCCAAAAGAAGTGCCATTGTCAACAGGAAGAATTTCTATTGGTAGTAAAACTCATACTGAATTAGTGATAAATAGGTGTGTACATGGATTTGTGACAAACATTGTTGTCAAGGACTTTTGTATACCCATAAGAGCTAAATGTTTGGATCAGTGTTGTCACATGCTTGCCAAAATTATGTGTTGCATGAGTGATAAATAGGTGTGTACATGGATCTTTTTGGATAGTTCAACAGTTTCTCAATCTCATCAAATGTAGTCAATTGTAATATAAAGACAAACAAAGCCAACACCAATTCATGAAGTTCAGTTGGAATTATCTCATCTGGGTGCATTCAATATTATAAGGAAGCTAGCTAGTGGAAGTAAAATATAAAATGACAATTAAGCATTGTTAGCAATTCCAGCAATACATCCGCCAAGACTCCAACTAAGGCTAATCAACAAGAAATTAAGTACAGGTAAAAGTCATAAGTCAGCAACAACAATTTCTTCTGCAAATGAGCAGTCAAAACAACCCCTTGTCTCATACAACATGAAAGAACCAAGAAAACAAAATCAAAATCAAAATATCAAACAAAAACTCGGCTTTGCAGAGAAAGAATCGGTAATCATTTGTGTCATAGAAATCCAAAACATAAACAAAATAATAAATCTTCACAAATGAAAAAGTTCTCATAAAGCAAGAATAATGACGGATGGCAGGAGTGCGAAATGAGTTAGGATAATGCTTAGTAGCAGAGTCTGGTAAGAAAAGACCCCCTTAAAATATAGGCTATGCCAAATCTGCTAAAAACAAAAAAACAAAAACCTTAGAAACGGCAAGGTAGCCGCTGCCGGAGCCGGAGGGGGCGGGGGTGGGGCGAGAGAGAGAGAGAGGAGGAGGAGGAGGGGAGTGAGAGGGGGGAGAGGAGGCGAGATAGAGAGAGAGGGAGATTGAAAAATTAGAGTTAGATTTTTATATAATACCTGATTTTTGAAAAATGAAACTTTGTCCCTGATTTTTGAATTCTAATCTTTAAATCCCTGAAACTATGTAATTTCCTCAAATAATAATGGGGGTAGGTCTATTTTTCCATCCCCGAACTTGGACAGAATTTTAGTTTCCCAAATTAACCAAGTGGTGCTAATGGGCCGAGTTCCAAGCCCAATATGAGGTTGTTGAGGTTACTTAGTTCAATAGGCTCACTCCAATTAATTGATCAATGTCGAGTTCGCCAATGTGGGACCTCATCCGTTGCGCGCATGCCATGTAATTTATGGATATAACAAGTGAAACTTATATTTTGCATTTAGCAGTACATGTTGAGTTTAAAACCCAAAATTATTTTATTATGGATCAACAATTGTACAAAATTATTGTATGAACAAACAAACCAAAAAAAAATCTCTCCACTAATTTGGGCAGCACCTTGCTTATTTCTCTATCTCACCACAATTTCCATTTCTCTGTTTTTTGCTGATAAGCCAAGATTATTTGAGTCTCCTACAAATTAGCTATATGATTGATTTTGGTTCTATCTATCAGTATTATTCTCATGCTACCTATTAAGATATTGTTAGATAAAATTGCAAAAATATTAATATGTTATATTCTATGTTTATCTATTGATGTACAGTACAACTGTTAGATCCTAGTTTATAGCTAACAGTTTCAAGTAGTTGGGCAATGTATATATTATAAATAGATGTACATGATCAATTCATATGAATGAATAATATTTTTCCATTATCTTTATTATCAAAATGGTATCAGAGCCTTGGTTATCAACAAGTCTTGGCCCAATAATCCACGGGAGATATGGGTTTGCTCCTACCCTGGACACGATGTGTGAGGGAGAGATTGTTAAGGTTATCCCACATCTCATGGGCCCACATCTCATGGGCCGTCATGTAATATAGAAACGTTTGTCCTATATCCTCTGTCATAGAATTAATTAGGCAAGCCATCACCATTGAGTTTTCTGCCTTCCAAACCTTCCACCGTGTGCAATTTTTCTCTGGTCCTTGAATATCACCATTGATATACCCAATTTTACCCCTGCCTGTAATCAGAATACGAATCTGGAGAGCATTGTCACTGCCACTAATCTGCTGCATTGTTCCACTAACAGATGCAAATTTATCACTGGGACTCTCCACCTTTTTGCCATCAACTGCAGTCACCATACAAGTGTCTCTCTACTCACGTTTAACTAATCTAAAATATTTTTCCCTGCTCAGATACCAGTGTTAGGTGGTCTTGGGATTTCTCAACCCCAAAAGCTAGCTCAAGAGATGAGACTTTCGCTCACACTTATAAACTGACCACCATCCCTTTCGAGAACCGATGTCACAAATGGCATCAAATGTTTCGAATACATAAAGCTTGGGCGGCCTAATCTATAATGCCACACCATTATTTCTGACATATGACCTGACACAGTAGAACTTGGAAAACAGCAACCATATTCATGTTCTTGTTTATCACCATTCTCTTTTTCTTCAAACACAGAGACCTCTTTCCTTAGCATTGCCAATCATTTCCTCCAAAGAAAGTTAGGGTAGAAATTTGCATGGCAATTCCGATCTTGAGAGAGTTTACTAATCGAAATTAGATTGCATGTTAACTGAGGAACGTATAAAACAGACTCCAATTTCAGATCCTTACTAATAGCCATTGTTCCAATCCCAACAATAGGGGCTAACGAACCATCTGCTATTTTCACTCTTAAGACTACTTGGATGTAAAGAGTGAGTCTCAAATAAATTATGACATCCTGTCACATGATCAGTAGCCCCTGAATCTATGATCCAGGACTGCTTTCTCAATTGTGAAATGGAGAGAGCTGTAGAATGATTACCTTTCTGGGCTAAGAATGAAGAAGGATTATTGTTACCATTGATCATTCATCAAATTTTTTGCGTTGACACACCCCAACAAAATGGAGTGGCTGAGCATAAAAATAAGCAAATGTTAGAATTTGCTAGGGCTATTATGTCTGGATCAAATACACCTAAACACTATTGGGGGATGCTATTCTTACTGCAACATATTTAATCAATAGACTTCCTTCTCGAGTTATTCAATACAAAACACCTATAGAGATGTTTACACAAGAATACCCTCATGCACAGATATCCAATCTCCCACCAAATATATTTGGGTGCACCGTATTTGTTCATGTCCATAGTACACATAGATCCAAAGTATGTGTAAAGTATGTGTTTCTTGGTTATAGTTCCACCAAAAAGGGCTATAAATGTTATTCTCCTACCCTTGAGGAATTTTTTTGTAACCATGGATATTGCCTTTTTTGAAAACAATCCTTTCTATACCACTTTACTTCAGGGGGAGACAAATAATGAAGTTAAGTGGGATGTGACAATCCCTGTTACAAATCCAGGTCCAGTTATTTGAGCAGTGCACCTGATCCAAATTCAGTTGAAGCTGAACCAGAATTAGCTTGAACTAATTCATATCCATTTCTAGAACCTGGTTCGAAAGGACAATAAAGGTCAACCTTATTAAGATGAGTGGCTCAAATTCTTATAAATTGGTCTTTCGTCTTTATTTGATGTGAGATTTTATCTCTTAACATGCTCCCATAGGGATGGCAATGGGCCGAGCCGAGCCGAGCCGGCTCGGCCCATGCCCACACGAGCTCGGCTCGTGCTCATGGCTCGTTGCCCACGAGCCGAG